>OX457027.1:91793724-92033314 GCA_949752745.1 Protula sp. h YS-2021 | reverse complement strand
TTTGCTCCCATAGAAGCCACCTACCAAGTTTCATGAAAATCCTTGCAGGAGTTTTTAAGTTATCGTGTTAACAAGGTCACACACTAGGCAATGAAGAGCTGAAATTTTCTAGGTCCAGCTGGTCCATTTTCCTTGGACGGACCTGACCCATTTACAATACCGATCTGAGTTTGCTCCCATAGAAGCCACCTACCAAGTTTCATGAAAATCCTTGCAGAAATTTTTAAGTTATCGTGTTAACAAGCTCTTGATGACAGACCGACCGACAGACCGACCAACAGACCGACACGCGGTCGATCGCATATATTCCCCCCTGTGCGGAATAAATGAACCGAATGAATGAATGAACATAAAGCAATTATTAATCTGTTCTTGTATCTAAGAAATGAATACCTACCTTGCAAAATCCAAGTCTTTATCGGTGACACATAAAATCCCTAACAACTATCTCCAATTCATTTAAGGTATTTTCTTTTAGTGAAGGACCAATAATACTTTAATGTAGAGTATACGGAAGTAAGTGAGATATCCGTATATGTACACGAAGTAGGCTTTGCCTTGAAGCTCAAACACACATATAAACACAAGTCGACCATTGATCAGAACTTATTACAACAGTAGAAATCCGAAAACTCGAAACTCGATAACACGACACACGATACAACACCAGGTCTTTTTTTTCACCCCAACCAAAGAAACACTACACGTTTTGTTTCCATTCAGGTTCTGTGTTTAAATACATCCGGCATCGGGACGTTCCGCTGTCTCTAGTATCCACTGTACTTTTCAGTTAAGAGAGTGACGTGGTAGTAAGAGAAAGTAAACACAGTCACACATCCTCTTTCATTTTCGCCCACGTGTGAGGACGACATTCACCGTCAAATAGGATAAAATTCCCCCCGTATTTAAACAATTTATCTGAAGCGTTAAATGAAAAGTAAAAAGTACCGGTTTTCAGCGCGATAACACACACGTAGAGTCGCTGTGTGACTTAAGTCAAATTTAGATAGGAAAAGTGTATCAAAAAACCTCTTCATTTCTGGCGTCCAAAAACAATAACATCAAGGACTCCAATTTTCCAGATGACTCAGTTTCGGGGCTATTTGTGGGGGTTATCTCCCGATTGTTTTGAATGATGCATTCTTTTGTATTAAAATTCAGTGAAACTACCGATTTGAGAAAATACAGCCATACCTAGTTAGAAGTTGGGGGGGGGGGGGGGAGGGATAAGAGAGGATGTCAACCCCGCCGGCGGAATGTTACCCCCTCCCCATGGGTAACGACAGACACGTATGTATTGAACAGATCTGACTGAGAGTAAATGGCTACACTGCCACCCCCCCCCCCCCCCCACGCCCCCACACGCCCCCTCCCCGCCCGCTCCCCTCTTGATTGACAAAGAACTATTTGGTGCATAATATAAACTACTTATATATATCTAGGAGCGACCAGACATGCAAAATTGTTTTGTTAGTACATCTGACTGAACACGGCTTTATGGAGGCCATTTTTAGGAAGTTTATTGTGCGTTCTGACTGAGATTAAACGACGCATTATTTAGGTCAACATTTACACAATATTTCCTTGGGACTGGAAACAGTAATGAAGGGCGGACAGAGGAATCGGGACTGCTAGATAAAGCCCCCTCCCCCTCCGCCCAATAGATAACGCCCTCCCAATGGCACTGTCCTGAGCATTCCATCGAAAATACACAAACTCATATTTTGCAGCCATCGTTATTGTATCCCAATTTCCGCTGAAACTGAACAGTGAAAAAATGAAAGCGGCTTTTTGCGCACATCATTTTCCTGCTTTCTTAACATGTGCAAGACAATTGGTATGTTCGCGGTTATCTTTTGCCCCCTTCCACTCCCCCCTCCCCCTAAGCTCTCCCCCCCCTTTCTCCCTCACCCCCCCCCCCTTATTTTAATTGGTCGGCCCTAAACGATATAACATTATAAATCAAGGTTAAGCAGTTAAAATCATATGTTGATTTGAAAACTCTGCTTCGGCCCGTACACAAATGCCATGGAAATCCCCCCCCCCCCCACCCACACTGGGGGGGGGGGGGATTTCCATGGTGGCCACTTCGATGCTTTAGTTACGCAAGGTGGTTACCTGCCTCCTCCCCCCCCCCCACCCCATGCCACCATTCTCCTGAACGGTGTCCACCTTGTTTACAAAGCTGTTGTTACGCAGGCTGGTTGCTTTTCCCCTCCCCCCAGCAACCACTCACCTGAATGGTGTCCACCTTGTTTGCGAAGCTATTGTGACGCACCCTGACTGCCTGCCCCCTCCCCCTCCCCTCCCCCTCCCCTCCCCCAGCGACCACTCACCTGAATGGTGTCCACCTTGTTTGCGAAGCTGTTGTTACGCACACTGATTGCCTGCCAACCATCGGGGCGCACCACACGTGACCTCAGCAGGTTGTAGCCGTACTTCTCCAGGGTACTGAAGCACTGGTGTATCTTCGGCAAGTCATTCGCCCCCTGAAACGTGTACTTTCTCTGTGTATGTGTACTTATTCGCCCCCTGAAACGCGTATATAACTTTCTCTGTGTATGTGTACTTATTCGCCCCCTGAAACGTGTACTTCTGTGTGTATGTGTACTTTATTGCTATTTATTTCACCATTGTTGCAATTATTATTACAAGTAGTAGTAGTGGCAGTAGTAGTAGTAACAGTAGTAGTAGGACTACTAGTAGCAGTAATTCTGGCATATTTATGCCCTGTGGTGTATGTGTCTGTCCGCGGCTTTCGCGTGCAAGCCCCCCCCCCCCCATCCCTAACCACTCGTACATTCCAGCCAGAGTCTGTTCCCAAGCATGAACTATGACGCAAGGACACTTAGCAACCACCGCATTCTTACAACAAGAGGGTATTCAAATTTGACAGACTTGAAAAGTTTCTGGGCTGTCTTTCTTCAAAACAATTCAGATCAAACAGAAGGAAAATGTAATGCCAATAAGCGACCCTCACCATCGGTGCCACATAGATGTACACCAGGAATAGTCTCCCCCCTCCCCTCCTTTTCCTGCCATCTGTTGTGAAAAAATTGCGCCTCCTCCCCTGTATTCGCCCCCACCTCCCCCAACCCCCTCCCCCCCACCCCGCGATTTCCTTCCTCACTCAGGAATTTCCTCCTTCACACATAATTTTGCCTCGTCACACTTTGTCAGTAGTTTGTCAAGAACTAGTCAGTTGATTGTCAGTTTGACAAGTTTGACCTCGTCAGGGTCCTGACGAGTTTCTGACCAATGCCTCGTCACACATTGACAAACACTTGTCGCTATCTTGTCAGAAACTTGTCACAAATTTGTCTAGTACTGCCTCACCATGACGTCACATCCTTTTCAAAACAAGTGAAAACACGCGGACATCCTTCTTGAGATTTCTTAGGTTTTATTCATATTACTAGAAGTTTCAAATTATCGCGTCTTAAAAACATGTTTAATGGATAAACCAAGATGTAAGTGCATACTTCATAGTCTCTGCATGTTTTGAAATAAGTTGCGATGTTTGTAAAGTGCTTGTGAAATTTGTGAAAATTGTATTATCGCCCACTGTTGCAATGAATAATGCATATTGTGTACTTACTGGCAGGTAATCAAAAAGGATAATGGATTCGATTATTTTAATGTTTATTATAACAAAAGCGGTTGGTATAACTATCAAAATAACAACTGATGGTATAAATATCAAAATCTGCAGCTTATGCGTTCGTAAGTAAACCGCCATGTGCAATATATTATATACTACAATACTGCAAAACTTGTCAGACACTTGTCATAAAATTGTCGGAAACTTGTCACAAGTTCGTCAACGTGACCAATTTGATGTGAAAGGACTGCCCTGGGAATTTCATGCCTTAAGATGCTTCCGCCTCTAAAACAATGATGCTTCCGTTATCAAAAACAATGACCTGCTTGTCGTGACCCGGATGAAAAAGACTTACAGTAAAACCTAAACAGTGACCACCTTCCAGATCCGGATAAAAAAGACGTAGAGTATAAGCTCAGTTTATAGTCGCACATTCCACATGTTCCCATACACATCCATATATCTCACATATATATATTTATTCATATTTATATAAATTTTAAAATGGTACAAAATTTAAAACTTTGTACACAGGAGAGGCAGGAGGTGGAAAAGGATGGCACAGGAGGGGGTGGGGATGGCCTAACATTTGTTTTTGTTGACAAAAACAAAAAACAATGGCTGCCTAATAAAAGAGTTTGGCATGTTCGGGTATTCTGATGTTGGTGTGCACTGGCCACTCTAGTATAATTAGATATTAATGTTTGAAGCTGGTAACAGTGTCCCTGAACATTCTTATTATACTTGATTAACTTGAACTTGGCTGGCCACAATGTCCTTAATGGTGTTAATCTAGATGTTTTCACATCGTAATTATTTTGTCTAATATTCTTTATTCGGATAGTTCGTCAATCACTTGTCAAAGATATTTTGATGAATTTGTGACAAGATATTGACAAACTGCAAATTAGCATTTGACAAATACATGACAAGAAAATGACAAGCCAGTGACAAAGACAAATTTTTGACAAATTTACATTGTTGAGTTAGGCATCGTCAGGTTGACAAGTTTAGGATCGTCAATCAATTTGACGACTTTTTGACAAATTGACAAATTCAAAATGACGAGTTTCTGACGAATTATTGACGAATTATTAGCATGACGAATTAATGACAAGCTGTAAACTGACGAATTAATGACAAATTTATGACAAAGTGTTGACGAATTTTTGATTGGAATTCGTTGAATTGGGCATCGTCAAATGGACAAGGCAAATTAGTCAGTCTCTTGTCAGTTCGACAACTTTTCGACAAATTCTTGACAAAGGAATATTACGTATGTTCATTCCATTCAGAAAATAAGAATATTATTCCCATACCTTACAACTGTGGTGGAAAATACTCCACAGCTGCAGGTTACGACACTTTGACGTCACACTGCAGTTGACGGTGCAGATTTTCACCAGCACGCCTTCCACATCGCCAGTATTGGCCTTGATGCACTCCTTCAGTTCTGCCAGTAGTCTGTTGGCCGTCGCAAGTAGGAGTCGCTCCTGTAGGTCAGGGCTGAGAGAGGCCAGTGATTGCGGCATGACCGTGGTGCTGATACCCGGAAGTGCCTTCTGCCCTCCTTCCGGTTCTCGTACTATCATTTTCTTGAACAGATTGTAGATGGCATACATTGTTTGAGAGGTTTGCTGTATCGGGTTTCTTTTTTTTTTTTTTTTTTTTTTTGTTCTTTTTTTTACCTCCCGGATAACTCCGCCGTTTCGGTATCCTTCCGCGACACAACAACGACCAAATGGTGATCACATGCTACCGTTAACAGTGTGAAATACACACCATGTGTTCCTACCGGAGAAACGATATCAGATGCTCAGTGACATGGAAATCGGGCGTCTTTTAAACGTTCATTTTTCACCTAAAACCATTTATTATCAAAGCAGAAACTTTTATAATACATTTTAATTTACACTTGTTCCATCTTAACAAAGAATGTTTGAAAATATAAATTTTTGTCAAAGTTACTGAGGTTTAGATTTATTCCATTTCCAGATCTCTGTGCCATTTTCATATCGCTTCCTCGTACTAATCATCCCCTCGTCTTATGATATATTCAGTTCCCATTAGGAATCCTAATTTGTCATAGCTTCACATTTCATATTTCTCCGAAATTTCCTATAATGCATTTGTAACTTAAAAAAAAAAAAGAGTCATTTGCTGAACGATTATTATAACAATTTTACATTACAATGCATGTGAAACTGAATTCGAACTGTAGATGCCTCGCGTGAACTTTAAACGCGTTTCTCAGTGACTTAGCCGACTTGTATTGACTTTATATAAGTGACTGTTTATAAACAGACTTCCGTATTAACGGTGAAAGGGGTGATTATTGTTTCACAATACAGCAGTGGAATTGAAATGTGTCGCCAATAATGCATAATCCTTTGTTAGTGAAGTTGAAAACATTTTATAAGTGATCACGATGTGCGTGCCGACACCTGAATGGAACTTTCTTGTCACAGCCTTGATCATGATTACCTCATTGGACATCAACATTTCAGTCACTCAAGTGCAGGGCAAAAAGTTTACTTTTCAGCTCGGGGTCCCGCAGGACCCCAAGCTCTGAAACCAGGGGTCCCGAGGTAAAGTGGCGGGGTCCCGACATTTTCGGGCAATACAAAAAAGCTAAATTCGGTAAAATCAATTTTATCGCATCAAAAAAAATAATAAACGCGATTAGTGATATCAGGCAAATCACAAAACTACTACTTCTAACAAAAAAAAAAAAAAAGAAACACTGAATGATGCTACATTAAACAATGAAAAAATCAATCATTTTCGATCTTAGCGGTGATACTGAACAGTTGCAACACAACAACGTCTTTTTTCTGGGGTCCCGCGGGACTCCAGGGTCAAATTCCAGGGGTCCCGAGCCGATTATCAGGGGTCCCCGGGACCCTGTGAGCTTTATGCCCTGAAGTTGCACGTTTCTTTTGGACGATACTTCTTAATCGATCCGTCTCTCCTTTCATAGCATGATGAACAGCAAATTAAAGGATACCCCCCCCCTCCCCGTCACTGCACCCCCCCCCCCCATCCCCGGAGTGCGCATGCACCACTCAAGTGGATAAAAACAAAACAATTCAGAAGTATCCTCGTATTCATAATTGGATTGGGGGCGGGAGCTGCGGGAGGGGGGGGGGGGTTGTAACCTACCCAACTCCATATGGCTCTGGGCGAAAATAATGGCGCAAAATCCATGACTTCGAGGTTACCATTCCCCCCCCCCCACCTCATCTACCCTCTCGCCCATTACGGACGTGAGGCGCTATGCAACCGCCCTTCCCGAAACCTTACATATTCAGAAAAATTAGATGCCAGCCGGGCGACGAATTCCAAAAAAAAAAAAAAAAAAAGGTAGCCAAAACATTGACCACGAAATTTCAACCCCGGATCAGGGAATGAAATCTCCTCCTTGGCCTTAGTGCTCTCGATAAAACCACACCAAACCGACTAAATAACCACACTACGTCAACACGTTCACATGATATCACTACGTCAACACGATCACATGATATCACTACGTCAACACGATCACATGATATCACTACGTCAACTCCATCACGTGACAACACTAAGTCAACACGATCACATGATATCACTACGTCAACACGATCACGTGACAACACTACGTCAACACGATCACATGATATCACTACGTCAACACGATCACATGATATCACTACGTCAACACGATCACGTGACAACACTACGTCAACACGATCACATGATATCACTACATCAACACAATCACATGATATCACTACGTCAACACGATCATGTGACAACACTACGTCAACACGATCACATGATATCACTACGTCAACACGATCACGTGACAACACTACGTCAACACGATCACAGGATATCACTACGTCAACACGATCACAAGATATCACTACGTCAACACGATCACGTGAAAACACTATGTCAACGCGATCACAAGAGATCACTACGTCAACACGATCATAGGATATCACTACGTCAACACAATCACGTGGCAACACTACGTCAACACGATCACATGATATCACTACGTCAACACGATAACGTGACAACACCGCGTTCACATGATTACGTGATAACACTACGCCAACACGATCCAGTGATAAAACGGCGGGTATGGGAGCTTTGTAACGTAGGATTGCAATGCTTGCTTTAGCATCATTAAATGAAGTCTAAGCTGCAGCGTCCCCGCCCCACCACCCTCCCCCTCCCCCGTGAATCCACCAACTGTTCCTTACTTGTGTTTAACGAAGCTCAAAAAAAAAAAATCCACTGAATCCCACTTTCGTTATCAACAATCTTTGCCCCATATCTTACGCCTTTTTCATAAGGGACATTCATATTTTTCCATGACCACTTTTCAGCTTCAACAAACAGGGCTGGCATCCAATCGGGCTATCAAGCCTTCTGGGTTTACCAATTAACTTTGCTATCCCACAAGATTTATGCAGCCACGTACAACAAGAATGTCCAGGGACACTGTGATCAGCCTAGATCTAGTTTGACAAATATATGCTGGTATACACATATAAAAGAGAAAAAGATAAACTAAATGACACGCCCATTTCAGCCACTGAGACTCTCGGTATATCCTCTTGGGACACACTATTTGTTCACACATCTGGCGCCGATGCAAATTTCACTCAATGCTTTCTCTAAGCAATACCATTTCCCTGGACTCAACTTCTACAGGCCCTGCTTAGTTGCACCCCGAGTCAGACTACATGAGTCACCGCCAGTGAGTCAGGGCAAGTGAGTCAGACCAAGTGAGTAAGACCACGTCAGTCACAGCAAGCGAGTCAGACCAAGTTAGTAAGACCACGTGAGTCACAGCAAGTGAGTCAGAGACCAACTGAATCAGGCCAAGTAAGATCAAGTGAATCAGACCAAGTGTGTCAGGCTAAACTAGATGCTCGAGAAGCATGAATCCGCCGGGTTCGCGCGAATTGTATACCTGATTATGATGTTCCTGTGAACAACTGTTCCAAAGAACACCATACAGCCTTGTGGTCAGTGAAGTAGAGGTTTGTAGACAGACGGACAGAATGAAAACTATATCCGTCCGGTTCTGCTTAGGAGCAGCCCTTGGTAAAATCTTAAATCAATCCAACCTCTAATGCGGGCTGTAGGCGCGTGAGACCGATATGTGTAAAGCTCATTCCTAATTCAGTTTCTTCAAATTTTAAAGTTTTTTCATTTTGACAATTTTGCTCGGATCCGGTCGAATCCTGGTCACTGCACTGCGGGATGCTTAGGAGCAGCCATGGGTAAAATCTTAAATCAATCCACCCACTAATGCGGCCTGTAGGCGCGTGAGACCGATATGTGTTATGCAAAGTCCTTATTCAGTTTCTGCAATTTTTTGAAGTTTTGCCATTTTGGCAATTTTGCTCGGATCCGGTCGAATCCTGGTCACTGCACTGCGGGATGCTTAGGAGCAGCCATGGGTAAAATCTTAAATCAATCCACTCACTAATGCGGCCTGTAGGCGCGTGAGACCGATATGTGTTATGCTCATTCCTAATTCATTTCTTCCATTTCTTAAAGTTTTGTCATTTTGACAATTTTGCTCGGATCCGGTCGAATCCTGGTCACTGCACTGCGGGATGCTTAGGAGCAGCTATGGGTAAAATCTTAAATCAATCCACCCACTAATGAGGGCTGTAGGCGCGTGAGACTGATGTGTGTTATGCAAAATCCTTATTCAGTTTCTGCAATTTTTTAAAGTTTTGCCATTTTGGCAATTTTGCTCCGATCCCGTCGAATCCTGGTCACTGCACTGCGGGATGCTTAGGAGCACCCCTGGGCAAAATCTGAAATCAATCCACCCACTAATGCCAGTGTTGCCACGGAGTCGTCAAGAAAAAAAAGGATAAAAAAAAGGATAAAAAAGGATAAATTTGAGAAAAAAAAGTATGAAAAAAAGGATAATTCATATTTTGCTGAAGATCGAGAAAACATTAATGTTAATCATATTGTATCATTTGTTTTGTAATTTACAAGGTTCGCGCTGGGTTCTCAGGAAAATGAGTCAAAAAGGGAAAGTGTGACTCAGTTAGGTCCAGAAAAACTCGGTGGGTTCCAAAAAAGTGAGTCATTTCGTAAAAAATGCCCAAAAAGTGGACAAAAACCCCGCCAACGCGAAACCTGTAATTTATAAAGCTCGTTTTCACAGCGATTAAAAAATGTTTGCATACCCGATTGTACTTTACAAATTTATAAAGGAATCTGGTCAAATTGTGCCAAAAGAAAAGTTTTGAAAATTGGTACTAAATATTTTTAAATGCTCCCATTTAGCCAATTTTTAGCGGGTCGCCAAAAAACATAATTTTTTAAGACAGGCCTACCTAGAGAATAAATGTTCAAAATTGGAAAGGAATCCGATCAAAATTGTGGGAGAACAACCATTTTGAAAAAAGGCAAACGAAAAATTTTAAATGCCCCCCATTTAGCCAATTTTTGGCGGATCGCCAAAAAAAAATTTTTAAAGAGAGGCCTACCTGGAGAACATTCGTTTAAAATTTGAGAGGAAGCCGATCAAAACTGAAGGAGAAGAAGCATTTTAATTTAATTAAAAGTTTACACACGTACATACGTACATACAGACGACGGATACCCCTCTATTGATGTGATAAGACCAGCCCGACATGGTAGGCTGGTCTAAAAAAACAATTTTGTCCAAAGACAAAGTCCCAGCTTACGAAAAGAAATAAGGCCAATTCCAGCGTGCATAAGCAGGGGAATTTCCCTGAAAATTTGTGCTTCAAAAGATGAGACGGCAAAAGGCTAGCTCAGTAATTGACTTAGCACCGGACCAGAACATAGACCGATAAATGCATACAAAGATTTGTTTCCCAGAAAAATTGGAAACAAATTTTTGTATCTCTGGTAGACTGGATAGTCTGCCATAGATACGTTCGAACAACGCTCGCATTTCGGATCAGTGCGCATATTTATGTAACTTGCCTCGATGCGAAGTTCTTATTCAGACAAGTGCGCATGTTTATTCAATTTGCGTTGACGCTCGGCTCTCATTATGGAACAGTGCACATGTTTATTTCACTTGCGTTGATGCGCGGTTCACAATTCCGACCAGCACGCATGTTTATTTACCTTTTGTCGATGTGCGGTTCTGATTTCGGATCAGTGCGCATCTTTATTTACCTTGTGTTGATGTGCGGTTCTTATTTCGGACCAGTGCGCATGTTTATTTAACTTCCGTCGATGCGCGGTTCTTATTTCAGCCAACGCGCATGTTCATTTTACTTGCGTTGTTGAGCGGTACTTATTTTGGACAAGTGCACAGGTTTCCTTAGGTTGCCTTGATACGCGGTTCGCATTTCGGACCAGTTTGCATGTTTATTTAACTTGCGTTGATCAGCAGTTCGAATTTCGGACCATTGCGAATGTTTTTTTAACTTGCGTTGATACGCGGTTCGAATTTCGGACCAGTGCGCATGTCTATTCAACTTGCGTCGATGCGTGGTTCTTTTTTCGGACAAGTGCGCATGTTTGTTTAACTTACGTTGATGCGCGGTTCGCATTTGGGACTACTGCGCATGTTTATTTCACTTGTGTTGATGCGCGGTGCTTATTTTGGACAAAGTGCACATGCGTTGATGTGCGGTTCGCATTTCGGACCACTGGGCATGTCGATTCAACTTGCTTCGATGCGTGGTTCTTTTTTCGGACCAGTGCGCATGTTTATGCAATTTGCGTTGATGCGCGGTGCTTGTTTTGGACCAGTTCGCATGCTTATTTATCTTCCGTCGATGCGCGGTTCACATTTCGGACCAATGCGCATGTCTATTGAACTTGCATCAATGCGCAGTGCTTATTTTGGACTACTGCGCATGTTTATGTAACTTGCGTCGATGTCCGGTTGTTAAATCTGACTACTGCGCAAGTTCATTTACGTTGTGTTTACGCGCTGTAGGAGTCAAATTGAGTCAAATAGCACAAACCGTATGCCCGACCCACCTAAGGATGCCTCATACAAAAAATAAATGAAATCGGATAAAAACTGTTGGAGGAAATGCATTTTGAAGTTTTTCTTCAAAAATTCCCTAAAAATACAAAAATTGTCCAATCGACTAAAAAAGCACAAGCCGTATGTATGACCCTTTAGGGTGCCTCATATATCGGGAAATAAATGACATCGGGTCAAAAATGTAGGAGGAGATACATTTTAAAATTTTTTCATCAAAAATTCGCTAAAAATTCAAAAATCACCCGATTGACTAAAAAAGCACAAGCTTTATCTATGACCCTTTAGGGGTGCCTCATACCAAAAATAAATGATATCGGGTCAAAAATGTAGGAGGAGATACATTTTAAAATGTTTTATTCAAAAATTCACCAAAAATTCAAAAATTACCCGATCGACTAGAAAAGCACAAGCCGTATGCATGACCCCTTCGAGATGCCTCACACCAAAAATAAATGACAATGGCTCAAAATTGTAGGAGTAGATGCATTTTGAATTATTTTCGAGATTTTTGCTTAAAAAATTCAAACACAAAAATCACCCGATCGACTAGAGAAGCACAAGCCGTATGCATGACCCCTGCGAGATGCCTAACACCAAAAATAAATGACATTGACTCAAAATTGTAGGAGTAGATGAATTATGAATTATTTTCGAGAATTTTGCTTAAAAAATTCCCCCAAAAATACAAAAATTATCCGATCGACTAAAAAAGCACAAGCCCTATGCACGACCCTTTTGGGGCCTCACACCAAAAATAAATGACATCGGGTCAAAAATGTAGGAGATACATTTTAAACTTTTTTCTTCAAAAATTCGCCAAAAATTCAAAAATCATCGGATCGACTAGAAAAGCCAAAGCCGTATGCACGACCCTTTAGGGGTGCCTCACACCAAAAATAAATGACATCGGATCAAAATTGTAGGAGATGTATTTTGAAACAAAGTTTACTAAATAAACAACTAACTAACTAACTAACGGACGCCACCCGCAAACCGATAGGAATACCCCAGCTTACGTAAGCTGGGCTAAAAAGGTGCGTACGTACTTTATCGATGGCCCCCAGGGACATGCAACTCAAACTTACAGAATGAAGTTATTGAAAATCATTCAAGAAATAAGAAGTAAGTATTTGTGAAACACACGCAGGCCCCAACCGCCCCCCAAATTCATAGGGGTATAAAGCGATGACGGACGGACGGCTCGACTGACGGACGGACAGACAGACGGACACCCCAAACCTATAGGCCCCAATCCGAAGGGTTAGGGCCTAAAAACTACTCAACATCATTTAGAATACTTGATATTTTACAGTGTGATAAGACATTGAATACGTTTACAGAATATATGTTTCAATTCCATGAAAAAAATACCCTTTCTCTACAGATGTATTGATTTTAACAATAGACGCTGCAAAAAAAGTTGGAAATTACATACACATACAGTGTAAGCGCGGTTACTGTTATGGCCTAATCATGGGTTATGACTAGGGTGAGAAAAAATTTTGCAGAAAAAAACATATAACTAATTAGGAAAAAATGATATTTTGAACGAAAAAAGAAATTGAAAAAAAAAAGTATCAAAAAAAAAAAAGGATGAAAAGCGAAAAAAAAGTATAAAAAAAGGATGAAAATTAAAAAAAAGTATAAAAAAAAGTATTTAAGGATAAAAAAAGGATAAAATCGGGCTTTTTCAAAAAAAAGGATAATCCTTTTAAAAAAGGATGATGTGGCAACACTGTAATGCGGGCTGTAGGCGCGTGAGACTGAAATTGCACAGACGGACAGACAGACGGACAGAATGAAAACTATATCCGTCCGGTTCCCGGCGGATAATAACGAGTCAGACCAAATGAGTCGGGCCAAGTGAGACTGACTAAGTAGACATGGTTTTGTTCGATTTATCTAAAGCGTTCGATGCTGTTCCCAAAATAATTTCCGGCTCACAAAGCCTTCTTCAGCAAAAGATCCCAGCCAGTTTTTGTAAATGATTCTCCCACACGTGAAGTCTCATTATGTGTCCCACAAGGAACTGTTCTTCATCCACTGTTATTCTTCATTACTTTAAGAAACGACACAGACGGCTGTATCGAAAATAGATGTATCTCCCGACGACAGGTCCATCTGGAGGAGTATTCGATCTTCTTTTTTCGATAGTAAGTTGCCTCAGCACAATGAACAACATCTGCTGATCTGGGCGGCAAAATGACAGAATTAGAATTAAGACAACAGAACTATCCTTAATCTCTTAAACTTTGACGCACAGTGTGCACGGAGTTATCCGCACAGATTCGAAATCACGGTAAGAATTCTAGAGATTGGCAACTTGAGCGAACCCCCCCCCCCCCCAAAAAAAAAAAACGAGACGCGAGTTGTCCCCTTTTTCATTTAGTTGCAAGTTGTCCAATTGCAAGTTGTCCAGTTGCGAGTTGTCTAGTTGCGAGTTGTCGTGGATTCGGCTGCTGGACCACACTCGCATCGACGGGGGTCCTAGCCAGTGGACAGCTGGACAACCCCGAAGCCCGTTGGGCGTATGACCTCCACGCATCAAATTTGCTGATATGTGTCAGCATTACCCATTGAGCCGCTGCATGCGGTATGATTATGAGTATGAACAGCGGGTGCACTCCGGAAGCATTCAGTGGGGTGAAGATGATGCCTACCTCATGGGGGGTCTGCATGTTTCCGGGACGCTTTCAGCGCCACCCCACCACCAGCCGCGATAAGCCAAGACGCTCCCGCCCCAAGGAAAAAACGGCACCGAGATATGCCGAAACTTGAACTCCCGACAACCTTCTCCAGTTGCTGGTTTTCACACTGATGCACCAAGTGCTTGAGCAACCCCCCCCCCCCCCCGGAGTACCTGCACCGGGACTAGGACGTCTGCTTCCTCCGCCGTCAGCCGCACCCTCAAGCCCCAGTCAATTCAGCGTTATTTGCTAGCAAATATGCATGTTTCACCTCCAGCTCGGCTACTCCAACCCTATGGAGGACAGCTTTTTTTTCTGAACAATTTGTTGAAAGGTATACACACACAGCACGGCACAGCTCCCAAGCAAAAAATACGCACCACGCTGGATGTATTGCAAAGAACTGCCCCCACCCTGGATCTAGAAGATCCCATGCTCCTCTGCTTTTGGGCAGCTTGCCTCGTGGCGTTCTTCACGCTTTTCCGTAAAGCCACACTACTTACCCGTAGCTGGGACAGCCGCTCGTGCCGCACTGACCTTTGCCGCTGCGACGTCAATTCATGCCCAGATGGAGCTATTATCAACGTTAAACGCACGGCGAACCTCATGGATTACTCCCGCTGCCTCCTCGTCCCGGTTCCCCGTGTCGACGGATCGCCTCTATGTAGCAGCCCTCAAGCGCCTCACACAATCGAATCCGGTGCGTACCCAAGCCACCCCCCCCCGCCCCCCTCCCTGTTTTCCTACTACCAGCACGGCACACTGCATCCCCTTCCTCACGCCTGTTTTACCACTTTGCTGAAGAAGATCTGGGGGGGCATTGGCTTGGAGGACGCCCAGCACAGTGGACACAGCCTCCGTAAAGAGTGGGGGGGGGGGGGTAGTTTTTCGCTTGCACCCCACCAGTGATCAAGTGGCAGGGAGACTGGGCGTCTGACTCTTATCATCGGTACATGGATATTCTTCTTGGCCTCCGCCTGCCTCAGTTTTGGCTTCCCACATGACCACACTTCACCCTACCCCTGGGTAACTACAGCGCTTTCGGAGTTTCCTTTGGACATTTAAATTTGTTGTCACAGCGTATGTCATGTTAACTACATCGCATAATATTACCGCGTTGAAGGACATATGACGTAATTGTTCCTATGACGTTTTCCCTTAATAAAAGGTGAATAACATTTCTCCTAATACGCCTCTATACTCTTATTTCGTGTTTCTACAACAACACAGTTTGTTTTTGTTACCACCCCCCCCCCCCCAACCCCGCGGTTAAATCAGTTCTTAAAGAGTTGGAGACACCTCCATTCACAAGCAGAGACTCATGGTTAAATATAACGGTAGAAAAGGATTGACAAAACATTTGGACACTCCCATTATCCGTCTCACCCCGTTTGCTAAAAGCAAACGCTTTAACTAGAAGGCTTAAAACAGACACGACTTCCAATGCACTGGCGTATAACACAATTTGAATCGCCTTGTAGGACACCCAAACACAGCCACAGTTTCAGGCTACATTATCAAGAGTAAAGGACCAGAGTGAGTGCACGGAGTTATAAGCAGCGTAATTAACGCATGCTGATTTTACAAATTTAAAGGCATGTGAGGTTTTACTGACTGATCACGCATACGCCATGTTATCTATTTACGTAGTGAGAGCTCGCACAAAGCTGAGCAACTGTGTGTTCTGTGTTCTTCGTTAAATGCTCTGCATTTACTCGCAAAACTACACTCTTTTCACATTGCGTTTAAACAAGAAACCGAAATCGAAGGCGAAAATAAAAAGTATCATATCAAGCCCTACCCAAGTCCTAAGTTTCGTGGCCCTAGAGCCCGTAGTGCAAGTGGAGGAGATGACGGTACAACATACAAAATACTAGGCAATAATAGTCTACAAAGCTCTGTAATGAAAACTGCGATACATGAAATTTGCAAATGGACCAAAGAAAATGACATGAAAATTAATGCTGACAAAACGTACGAAATAGTGATTTCAGCCTCAAGAACAAAACCATGCCTACAGCCCCTCTTCATCAACGATCAGGAAATCAAAACAATTACTTCTACAAAATTATATTTCAATATATATACAAAACGACTTAAAATGGTTGACTCATTTCACCACTTTGACGGGTAAAGAAAGGACACAATTTTTTTCCTAAAACAGTTAAGGAAAGCTAGGGCCAAATAAAAAGGACTTGCTAATGTTCTACAAAAGCATTGTGCGCCCACACTTTGAATAATGCTGCCAAGTCTGGGCAACCAGTATCAACCAGTCTCAAAATGACTCAACAGAAAAAATACAGAAAAGAGCCCTACGCATTATATACCCCGAGGAAAACTATGAACATGCACTTGAGCTTTCCCATTTAACAACATTGATGGACAGGAGGTACAAATGGTGTAACTTCTGTTTAAGGAGGCGCACCAAGAATGCCACGTCTTAAACAAACTTCTTACAGATAAAAACGACCACAACAACATAATTTATATACTCTGCCCGATGTTAAGACAATAAGATGCAAACAATCTTTTATCCCGTATTGTTTATTCAACTATCAATCAATGCAACTCGATCAAAGCATGATACACAGATCACTAATAAGCTAGCAAAAAGACATTGAGCATGATTGACCTTTATAAATATTTGAATGATTTGAATGTTCTATACGAATTACATTTTTCTATTTGTACACATTTGTTAAATTTTACTTAAAAAATACATGCTACATTTAGATGATATCCCAAGCAATTCAACCCCTTGGTTGCCTATTGGGACCAATTAAAGCTCATCTTATCTAATCTTATGTCACCTCACTTCAGAAACAGACCAAAGCTCCCCGGAGAATCCGCTAAAATTTTGGAAGAGTAGTACTCAAACGACGTTTTATCTTTGTACTGTGGTGACATCACCTCAATTTCGATTTCAAGTGCTCATCGCGACTCGGTAGTAAAATGTCATGCAAGCATCTGTAAATTTTTGGCAGTATATATGTGACGATTCAGAGCTGAACAAACCTATACAGCTTTAACACCGATGCCTACATCTCACAAAAAAGTCAACAAGTACGACTGACGAAACAAGTGCATTTTTCGAAAAGTGGCTGCAGTGACGCCAAAATCCAACGGAGATGGTTCAAAAAGCACTTGTAACTATACTTTTGCTTATCAGAACAGAAATATTTAAGGAAAAATGTTAGAGCCTGTTAAGAGAAATGCTTATTATCTGGCCTTTGATGATCGATGATGATGATCAAATGCACACCTCCATTCTGACCAACTGGGGTTTTCTATGAGCCTACTCAGTTCCTTGATTCTCGATTATCTCGTCGGTGTCAACCAATGCAGTTTATCATGTAATTTAGGTCAACTGAGTATTTTTATACTTTATACTGCATGTTAGAATAAAAATAAACAAAAAATGCTTTCGGACAGCAACTGAACAGCAGCTGATCAGAAAATGATTAACAGTTCTAACGTGTTTGTTCAATCCGAAACCGAAGCTCTAAATGGTATTTTACATGAATTACATGGCTTTTTCCAATGACCCACATAGTCAAAGATGGCTCTTGTGATCTTCCTATATCTAGGAAGGTAGACGGGGTTCGTTGGTATTGTTTGCTTATTTGTTTCAGGCTCCAGGTCCATATATAGTGTTATAATCTAGACAATAAATTTCAAAAGAAAGACTGTTTCATCACCATACAGCTATGCTTAAAATTTTATTCAACTTGGATCTGCTGTACAACTACCTCTCACTTCTCTCACACGTTCGAAACACATTTCGTTTCTTTCAGTTCACCCCAGCTAGCCTGTAATACTGTATGTACGGTTTGTACCGTCCAAGCGGGTCCTTTCTATCTTCCTACACGAGAAGATCGCAAGAGTAAAGCAGGCACTAAGAACATGACAACTTAAGAAAGTTTTCTGATGTTGGTACCTGAGCATACCAAAACGCTCAGGGCATGATTCCAAACAATTTCAGTATTTTCACCTATTTTAGTGTCTTGAGTATTGACTGACTTCACAGTCCGTCAACGTGCGTAGGCTAACCTCACCGGATGTTGAATGTTAGTCCCAGCGGACCCTTTCTATCTTCCTAGGACATAGGAAGACCGACTAGTTGAATGTGTGATTTGGCTTATAACCAGGCTCATAACGCTGAGTAATTAACAAAACCACAGTCAATGCAAGCTTTTTAAATATCTCTTAACTATCTTCATAGAACAATTTTAAACTAAGATATGAGCTAAACGCTTAATAGTGAAGTCTAGAAGTCAAGAAAACAAATGGTGGAAAAGTGTCCGTGTTATTTTTTTTTTATTTGAGTTAGAAGTTTTAAAAACAAAAATGAACCGAAGTCAATCAAGCAGTTTCTTGGATTGATCAAAATGAAAAGCTTGACAAAACTCACTCTATATCAATAAATGTCAACGTGCGTACGGAGCACTGTCTAGGTGAGTCCGTATGAATATATTCTTCCGTTTGTTTTGATAAAATCTGATTGTGGGGAATCCCGGAACTTTCGGTTTGAAAATGAGGCAGGTACGTTGTTGTCTAATAGTTAACCTCTACAAACGGTTCGGTCTGTTGTATATAACAATTTTTTACATCGCAGACCTAATGGAGACTCCGCGCAAAAATTACCCATTAAGAAGAACTACTTCGTAAAATATTCATCAGCTCTGTGTTTTTACATGACAGATAGATTTTATCAGAGGTCAGCTGTTTTATAACAACGAAAGCAGTTAGGGAATTTCTTACAGTAATTGCAAAATTTGGACTTTGGTAGAGCTATAACATTCTGGAATTATTGACTTCCTTTTCTTATATGTAATATATATTTTTCAGATAACTGTTGCTATAGGATTCTTACACAAAAATCTAAATACCTGTATTACATAATAATAATAATAATAATAATAATAATAATAATAATAATAATAATAATAATAATAATAATAATAATAATAATAATAATAATAATAATAATAATAATATACTTGTGTATCATTCAACCGAATTGGTTTCAGCACTCTCACTTAACCAATTTTTTACTGAAGTTCGAAAAATATTTGCTGGTGATCAAACACTCATTGAGGACTTGCCAGTGATAAACGAAGATTTACTACATGTTTCGATCAAACAATAATACGAGTTCTTCTTTGATTGTGAAACATGTACAACTAACAAATTTGCAACCAATTGACGCCGTAACCATTGATTTTTAATTTCAACCTATATAACTTAATGGTAAATTGCTCATTCATTGTAAATCTTTTAAACATCTGGTATATATGATTACTGAAGTAATAATGATGATATCACAAACCAGAGCTATATAGGCAAGAGGAGACATGATTTTTAAACAAAAACTTTGATTTTCATTTTTTTTACAGAAGAAGTAAAACGAATACTCTTCTTAACGTACATATCAAACTTTTATTCTTGGCGTGTTTCAGAAAAATGCCTCGTCACACAATGACAAACACTTGTCGTTAGCTTGTCAGAAACGTATCACATATTTGTCAGGCATGGCAGCACCATGACTTCACATGCTTTTCAAAACAACTGAAAACACATTCTTTTTGAAATTTCTTAGGTTTTAATTAATATTACTAGAAGTTTCAAATTATCACGTCTAAAAAATATGTTTAATGGATAAACCATAATGAAATTGCATACATCATATTCTCTACATGTTTTGACATAAGTTGTGATGTTGGCAAAATGCTTGTGAAATAGTAGTATTGCCCACTGCTCCGAAAAATAATGCGCACTGTGTACTTATTGATTTGATAAAAAAGTTTTTTTTAATGTTTAATATAACACAACCTGATGGTATAACTATAAAAATCTGCAGCATGCGCGTGCATAAGTTAACCACCATGTGCAATATATTATATATTACAATACTGCATAACTTGTCAGAAACTTGTGCTGTTAAGAGAAGTTGGTTTTAACACACTGAAAAGTGGTAGTTGTTTTGAGATTTCGTTTTATTTATTTTTCACCAGACCGGTTTCGGGATTTAGTTCCCTTCGTCAGTGGCGAATTTTGATGAGAATTTTATTTACTGAGGTACCATTTCGGTGGTTTTATGTAAATAAGGTCTTTTACTGTGACGTCAATATCTCTAGTTTGCACCACCGTGAATGCAATTGTTGCAGTGTTAATTGTGACGTCATAAAGCCCGTGCTGGTAGAAATACGTAGCTGTCTGTTTTCCAAGGTGAATCACGGTGCTGTTGTGATAGAAACTAAACATGTCGTGCTAAAAAAGTGTTTTTAAAAGGGGGAACAATTTCAAAGGGAATACAATTTAAAAGTACTTTAAATATAAAATATACAATTATGTTTATGTAGTAACCTTCTTTTACGAGTTCACTTTTCTTCTGAGTTTATCCCTTGCAGTATTCTTTGGTAGTGAGTTATTTCAGCTCAGGTTAGGTTTATGCAATTTATTATTGAACTGATATCTTGGCCCGCTGTGTCCTTTTCTTCGGCTTGGTTTTGTAGGGGAGCTCCAGTAGGTGGAATTACCGGTTGCAGAGGCAACTCATCTTCCATATCCGAGTCGGACGATAGTACCAAATCCTCTTCTAAGTTGACTTGAAGTTTTTGGCATAAATCTTCGTTCTTATAAGTGACTTTTGAGGTTGTCAAAGAGTAACATTTTTGTTCCTCTACACGAATTACTTCGACTCGTGGGTAGGCACTGTGTTTACGGTTCTGTGTCACAGGTTCCTCTTGGGTAGTGGGTACAGGTATAATTAAATTCCTGTTGAATTGCGCTATATAACTCACTGTGTTTTTCTTGTCCTGCATGCAGAATTTGGATTTAAGTTTTGGCGTCTTGATAATTGCATAAGTGATATGAGTTGTTTTGTTCACTTTCCTTATTATGGGTGGGAGTGGTTCATCTATCGTAGGTGTAGGAGGACTTCGTGGGTGGGTGAGTTCTATAGGTAGTTCCTCTTCCTTCTTCTATCATGCAAAAGGTGCAAGAAGCAATATATTGGACAAACATCAGATAAAGTTCCTGTGCCAAGCGGCGGGTTGTTTTCTGAGGTGGTTTCTGGTCTCTCAATGGCGGCCTTTCGTTGATTGCTGGTGGTTCCAGATGATCTTAGCTCCATGTTAGGCATAGCAAGGCGAGCAGTGAGTTACTTCTGAAAAGCGTGAAGTCTAGGATACCCCAAGGGTATGCGACAAGTGGTTTAAAAATTATAAAAATAGTAGGTTTTCACCTTTGCACTTGAAACTAGACTTGAAAATTTTTTTATAAGTGGTATTTTTCAAGTTGGACTTGGTTGGACTGGGACGGGTAGTAGGTGGTGCAGTTTATGGCTGGGGGATTTCATGCTTTCGAAGAAAGCTTTTGTGGTTGCAGTGCGGCTCTCCTTTAAATGTACTAGAATAGTTAAGCTGAGGAAAAATAATCTTTAGTGTCCTTTTATGAATGTGTTCGATGTGGGAAGATAGTGATTTTGTGAGGAGACCGTGCCCTACTGGGTAGACATATTCGAGGATTGGGTGGGCAATCCAACGAAACGCGGCAACAAGGTCTTGCGGTCTTTGTCCTGATCTCTTTAAAACTACACCAAAATGTAATCTACTGCATGCTTTGCTGCCTACAAAGGACACATGCTCCCCCAAATATAAATTTTCTGATATAACTAGACCTAAAAGCTTGGTTGATGTCACGCGTTCGATAACTTCGCCATCGATAATAAGAGGTGGAAAGACTGGTTTGACTTTGCTAGAACTAATTAAAATTTCTTTAGTTTTACTCGCAATGATTTTTATTTGGTTCCGGTTTGACCAATTCTGTATCTTTGATGCGATTTGCTGCAAGTTATCACTGACACAGTTGTGGGTTTCATAAACAGTTGTATCATCAACAACTTGTCTGTAGGCAAAGCTAATCGCACATCGCTTATTATAATAAGGAAAAGTAAAATACTAACAAGCGTACATTGCGGCACGTTTGCCCATATATCCTCCTTGTGAGATTCAAATTTGCCGATTTTCGCTTTCTGTGCCGCTCTCTGAGGAAACTGACAATACAGTTGACAGTAATATCCGGTACTCCTAATTGGCGTAGCTTATCAACTAGGATGTTAGAGTTGATGCCGTCGAATGCTTTACTGTAATCTACCAACAGTATCCTGACATAGTTTCTCTTGGAGGAGTCGTCCGTGGCACGATACCATTCATGCAACATGGAAATCAGGGCATGTGTGCATGAGCTGCCCCGGAAGGCCCCAAATTGTAGAGGATCAAGGAGGGGTTTGACGTATTCGAGTAACCAACTGTAAAAGAAATATTCCAGTTGTTTGGAGATGATAGAGGATAACAAAAATGGGTCTGAGGTGTTTTTCAAGGAGAGTGGAAGGGATGCTTTGGGGGCAGGGGTTACAATAGTTGATTTCCATATTGTAGGGACATGGCCTTCACGTATTGAATTGTTGAACATGCAACTGATAGGAGGGGCTAGGAGTGAGGCACAGTCCCGTAGGACCCAATTAGGGATACCGTCAGGGCCTTGGGATTTGCGGACGTTGATTTGAGCAAGCCTTTTCTCAATATCTTCGGTAGCTATGATAAATGTATCGGGGACATTAGGGGACTGACAGCTTTGGTATGTGAATTTTGGCAAGCCTGATGAGATTCCAGTGAAGAATTTCTTAAGTTTGCTTGCGATTTGGGTGAAGTCACCAGTACCGTGGAGGTTTTCGATTGATTGCAAAGCAGCAGAGGGATCTGGTTTATTCTGTCCAAAGAAAGGACTTTTAATTGGTTGAAGGAGTCAAAAAGGGACCCACTTCAGTCATCACTTCAAAAATCAGTAAATAAATAAATGATATCAGTTAAAAAGCTGCTAACTCACAATACCATTATGTTATTCGTGACTTGATCAAAATTTTCAAATGGCAGCATTTAATATTTTGCCCTTTTTTCAAACATTTCTATTATTTTCATTGCTTTGCTTTCATATTTTATGAATGCTCCCCAGGTTGACCCCACTTGAAACTGTGCCTATTAATTATTTTTAATTGTGTTTTCAAACATCCCTACTTTCAACATGTTTCTTCTTCCTAATTTTAATCGGTTTACCTTCTATTTTATTCCGAATGGTTCTCAAATGAGTTTTTGTTAAAAAAAATACTTGTTAGGTACTTGGATACTTGTCGCAAAGAAATTGATGCATGAAGCCCCAGTTAAGAAGGATGTTTTTTTCTTTTTCGACCGATGATAAGGTTCAAAGATAAGGTATAGAAGCTGTATATATACCACTGATGTAAGTACACTTTGGGTACAAGCTCATCCAGTAAAAGGTGTAAAGGGGTTAGTATTGTGTTGTTAAAAAGAGTAAAATGGGGAATTGGCGATGTAGCAATCACCTTTCAGACCGGGAGGAAAAAAATACAGTAAAACCTACTACTAACGACAACCTTCAAGAACTTGATAAAAAGACGTACATTTAAACCTCCCTTCCAAAATCAGATAATAATGGTGGGTTTTTATATAGCGACTTTTCAGTTGAAGCAACTGCTAAAACCGCTTTACATCAAGCTTCGAAAGTACATTACAGTCATATTTATTTTAACCCAAGATTAGGCTTCACCACAACGGCTTCGGATATGTGATACATTTAATAATAGGTTCTCTAGGTCGTTCGTTCAAATAAAAATCCCTACTCTGAGCGGCCTGTACAATTTAAAGGTAGCATCTTCAGTGAAGGGGCTTGAAATAATAACAGTGATCCTGGGCAGAATTAAGAAATATATCTGGCTAATTTCAAAAACACTAATTACCTTGAATAGTCTAAAGTGCAACAAATTGTGCGTCAAAGTAAAATTTATTTATAGTCTAGTAAGTCGGCGCGTTGGAAGTGTTAACTAGAATGTGTACCTAAAAACATTTGTAAGTGAGTAGCCAAAGCAACTTTTTATTGTCGATTTTAGTTGAAACCAATGCTGATCATATTTACAGAATTAAAGCGCGGTATGCAGCAGCGGAATAAGTAGAATCACGGACCTTGAAAGCTGCCTGTATACCGACTTTGAGATTAAAGAAAGATGTATAATAGTCATGCAGTCCCGAGATGAAGAAGTGTTACTGAAATTGCCAGTCAAAGCATTCCAGGCTAGCTCTGTAGTTACCAAACTCAAAATCCATACTATCGATGGAAGGCTTGACCTTTACACCTTTATCTGTTGTGGGTTTGATTGATTTAAGCCATCTACTGGAAGCTTGTCATCTTCAGGCTAACAATAGATATCCTGGAAATGACCTGTAACATATGTGAGTTTTCAAATCACGCATTCCAATTAATTAAGGTGATGTAAAAATTCAAAATATGCTTATAAAATATGCAATATGAAACGTCATTCCGTTTTGTGTTACAAAATTTAGAATAAGTAGAAACTGAACGGGGTGACAGGTATTGGTCCTGAAATTAATCAAACAGGGACGACATGTTGTCAGATATTAAAAAAAGCAGAGAAAAAAACATTGTGAGACTGCCTAATATATAGGGTGAGATAAATTGTTGTAAATATTCAGAAAAAGTGTATGATCTCCCATAAAATATTGATTACATTTGGTTCGTTCGTTTTCAGAGATGAAATCAAGTGTTATCAAATCATATCTGTTAGAATTTTACCTCGGATATTTGGACAGGATAACACTTGATGTCGCCAGCCAAAATAAACACGTTCATTGCTTCCTCTGGTCAGTATTGTGCTTTCGCTTTGATTCGCATAAATCACAACCATTTGATAATTCAGGGCTGCAGGAAAGGCTATCTGTATCTAATGCTATTAAAAAAATATGTTCCTTTCGAATTTGAAACAGAGACAACATACGGCGTAGACCTTCATTCAAGAGTGTGGATCTGTACATCTGTGACAAGATTAAAGCTGTACATGTACTCTGTTGTTCTTATTTAAAAGCTTTTGAACAGCAGTGATAATGTTAAACAGTCAACTATACCGATCACGTCTAACCATTTTGGATCACAACTCTAGTCTTATTAGTCTTAAAGATTACGAAAGCCAGTCTATGAGAATAGGAAATACTTCACCAAAATCGTTCAATCATGGAGTGTATACACTTCTGCTTTGTTTTATTCGTTTATCATAACACAAATACATAATTTTGCTTACAGCATCACACTGACTGCTGAACATAGTTATGATTGGTGTTCACAACATTGCTGAGACATACTGGTTTTTGTCGCCACCGTCGTAGTAGTGGCGTATTTTTCGCATTTTTGAAGGCCATGTACTAATACCTAGCCCACCTACCTATTCTAAAAACCTTTTACTCCTTTTTTCAAAGTAGTTATTAATAATCCTATTTGCTTTCTTTTATGTTGTCTTATACAGGCCCTAAGTTACCCACGTGAACAGAAGCACTATGTATTATCCTTTATATACAGTATTTAAGTAAGCATTAATATTGTCTCTTCAACTTATCTTGTTTTTTAAATTCCTGTGTAGTGTTTTCTGTGTGAATATTTTCCTCTTGAATTCCTTATCACATATGATCTCCTATATCTTCTATTGATCGAATAGAAGTGGGTATTGCTGTTGTATATCTCTCATGAGTTCTCAAAAGTTGATGCTATTTGTACGGTATTTCGCGCCTATCATTGATTTTCATACTTTGTCTTCCCTTTTATCCTAGTAGCATCGCAAATTTTTTTATGTATTCAGTATGTATATTGCCACTTTTATTTTTTGTCCATCGCTTCTATATTTCTGTGTTTTGGTATCAAATTCGTTTATTTTACAGAGAATTTAAGTTTCTAAGATCCAAAATGACAGTATCATGCAGCAACTTATAGAAAAACACTTTCCAATGCAAGCAATCAAAATGTATACACGTGATAAACCATGCATAACTGAAAAATTTAAGAAGCTAATAAAACAAAGACAACAAGCCATGTCAAC
The DNA here is from genome assembly GCA_949752745.1 of Protula sp. h YS-2021. Lineage (NCBI taxonomy): Eukaryota > Metazoa > Annelida > Polychaeta > Sabellida > Serpulidae > Protula > Protula sp. h YS-2021. Next base: position 92,007,065 of record OX457027.1, on the reverse strand, counting down.
TGGAAAAATCGCTCAGTGTAAGATCCTAAGAGACAGAATTAACAGAATTTCGGGTAAACTGAAAGCTAAATATTACAATTCAAAAATGAAACAACTCCGCAAAAAGTGACTGCCGCTCCTGGTGGAAGAATCACAAATCTATCTAAAAAAGCGACTCAAATGTTTTCAGGGAATGGCAAACCAGCTGACCAACGGAAATCTACAACAACTCGCAGAAGAAATCAACATTTCTTCACAGGTGTCGCATGACCCACCACCGATCGCGGAAAATGATAAATCTGCAACTCCGGTTCCAGATTCTTACCTCGTTAGCGTACAAGATGTAGCAAGACAACTTCTCTCCGTAAAACGGGGTAAGACTGCAGGCCCCGACAATATTCAGTCATGTATGTTACGAGATTTAGCCGGTTTATTAGCCCCACCCGTAACTGCTCTCTTCAATGATTCAATTCAAGATGGATACGTACCAGAAAAATGGAAACAAGTAACTGTGTCCCCAATACTTAAAAAGCTACCTCCTACAGATATCACCAAAGACATTAGGCCCATATCCCTAACATCACCATTAGCAAAAGAACTAGAAAGAATAGTGATCACTTCACTAAGGCGAGAAATTTCGAGCAATATAGAAAACCTTCAGTTTGGTAACAGTAAATCAGTCTCCACAGCACATGAACTAATTGAATTGATGCACAAATGGCACCAAGTCCTTGACGAAGGCAAATCTATCCGAGTGATTTTGTTAGATTTTTTAAAGGCATTCGATAGGGTTAATCACAATATAATGATGAAAAAACTGCGCAGCCTAGGTGCATCACAATATACCATAAACTCGATCACATCATTCCTCACCAAACGCATCCAAAGAGTCAAGGTAAATTCGACACTGTCATTGGAAAGCAAACTACATGGAGCAATTCCCCAAGAACCATCTTTGATATTGAGGCTTCATAGCTATGATCAACTACTTAAAAACCGCAACACCAATATATAAAACATACGAAATTATCGATTCAAGCTCTGAAACCAGCAACTTGCAATTTGCTGTAGATGCAATGTGCCAATGGACTGAAAGAAACGATATGAAAATGAACATCGAAAAAAAAACTTATGAAATGTTGAAGCAGCACCAAAAACCTCTCCAAGCCTCAACCCGCTTGTGATAGACAGCAAACAAATACAACGAACTGTGACAACAAAACTAATCGGAATAAGGATCCAAAACGACTTGAAATGGACACAACATATGAACCATATAACAGCCAAAACAAGATCAAAAATATATATTTGATCACACAGCTCAAAAAACAAAAGCCAGTAAAAAGACATGACAATATTTTACAAAAGCATAGTACGTCCTCACCTTGAATACTGTTGCCCAATCTGGGCTTCCAGTATCAAGCTTAACCAAACTGACTCAATTTGAAAATGCAGAAAAGAGCCCTCAGGATTATTTTCCTAGAACTGTGCTACGACCAAGCACTTGAGAAAGCAGGTCTAACAACCCTACAGCAAAGAAGAAGCAATATGTGCAAATTCATGTTCAAAAGTATACTGTGTGAAACAAATACTCCGCAAGCTTCTGCAATCCAAGAATGCACATGGGCATGATACCAGAAAAGCCATGGGACACACACTACCAGAAGCAAAAACCAACAGATATAAAAACTTATTTATACCTTATCTCCTACACAATTACCAGTAATAACGCTTAATTACACATAAATGTTTTGTAAAATATCTAATCATAACTTTAAAAAATGATGGTAAAAAAGTATGAACTCTAGAAAATGAACAGAGATCACTTTTTTACTATTACTATTATCTTATTGAATACAATGTTTCATGCACACTAAATGGATAGTTAATGTTCCATACAATTCAACTGCATGGTTGCATAATGGAATGAATAAACTCATATCTATCTATCGATCTATCTATCTATCGATCTATCTATCCATCTATCTATCTATCTATCTATCTATCTATCTATCTATCGATCTATCTATCCATCCATCCATCTCTCTATCTATGTATGTATCTATCTATCTATCTATCTATCTATCTATCCAATTAAGATTTCAAGGAAGAAATAGATAGATGCCATTCAATATAGTTTAGCTATTTAAAGGGCAGCCTTTCGTGAATATTCTATGATTTCGGTGATTTAAAAAAGGAAAAAAACGTCGACAAATCAGAACCGCTCAACCAGATTTTCTGGCATCGACTCAAAATACTTAACATTCTAAATTTCCGATCTCATGCTTGATTTCAAGTTTTGCATGATAGTTATAGCAAAAGGCTCTTTGGTGCTCAAACATAGCCTAAATGCGATAAAATTGAGTATACCAAATAAAAGCATAGACATTATCAAATTGGTCATTTTTATAGAAACTTTTTGATAATCGTTTGGACAAATTTATTGAGAAACATAATGTGCTGAGTGAGAACCAATATGGCTTCCGTTCAAACCTTTCTACGGTTTTAGCAGTTTAAGAACTGACAGAAGAATTAATTTTATCAATAGACAAAAAGTCAATGACTATTGGAGTATCAATAGATGTGCAAAAAGCTTTTGACACAATAGATCATAATTTACTTCTTCAAAAGTTAGATTTTACGGTATTCGTGGAGTTTCAAATGACTGGATAAAAAGTTACCTCTGTCAGCGTCACAATATGTACAAATTGATGATAATATTTCCAAAGTTTTGCATGTTTTATATGGTGTTTCTCAAGGCTCAATTTGGGCCCCAAGCTATTTATAATGATATTATAAATGTCTCAGAATTTCTTATATTTATTGTTTTTGCTGACGACACCAACATTTTTTCTTTGGATTCGGACTAGTGGTATTGATATAAATAGTATTAATGTTGTTGCAATTTCAGGTATCAGTTGTCATTCATATTGAAGCATTCAATTTTCCATTACTTTAAATGTTTCACTATCATATTTCTTTCAGTTGACACATGTAATCCATAGAGCAATATAAAAATTATGGCTTCATGAAATGTATCATATTATACAAAAATGAAGCGCTCTCAATGCAAATAACTGTTAATTTCAGCGAAGGACACGCACATTTACAAGCGTTTTCTTTTTCTTGCTTCCTTTTCTGATCGTTATAAGGGGTTAATAATTTGTAACTTACATAGCTATTGGTTGTTAAATTTTCAGAAAATAAACTGTTTGATTGATTAATTTATTGTCATTCACTTCTTCAAGCTTCAGGGGAGGCTTCAGTACCTATTATGCCACGTGCAAGAATTTGATTTTTAATAAAGTGTAACGTTATGTTCCGTTCAATGCCTCAGAAATAAGTTCTCCTTTTTATCTACCATGATAACGGGCTATGAAACTTGGCTCTTTAAAGGAAATAGTGCCGAAGCTGGTATGAGGTCCCAGTTTAATTTTGTAATTGTTGTGGTTTGCGCGTTCGATGAAGGATTACGGTCTGTAACTAGGGACGAACATGGATGTCAACAGTGCCGAAAGTTGATCAAGTGTTTTTATGGAAAAACATAATTTTGATAAACTGTAAGAGCATAAGTTGTCAACTTTACGTTCAAACGTAAAGGGAGTCACACATTTACCTATACAATTAATAAGTTAACTGTTAAGTAATTGGAATTAGGAAAATTTCACAATGACAACTATAGGTATAGCGCCAGCCCCGACTGAAAGGGTGCTGCCAATGAACATCCCCAGCTATTCCTACCACTACCCGTCAATTGCAACAGTTAAACTTGCTGCAGTGAAGGAAGGGCTCTTCCACCCTAGTCTCCCAACATTTAGAAGAATGGACATGGACACAGCTGGCCATAAACTTCCGGATGAACACTGTCGCACAACTACATCGTGTGGCCCGGGTGAGTCGTAAATATTCATTGGCGTTAATGTACATTTGGCGCTGGACCAGATTAAGCAAGATTTGGTGTTAGTGTCGTTCAGAGCACCAACCTATTTTTTTTTGGTAACTACGTGGTCCTGTATAAATCAAATCTGTTCTTAAAACTGACCCCAATCCCTAGCTCTGAGTCAGCTTTGACTTAAATAACTTCGTATACAAGTAACTCTCTGTCAGAGCGGGTACGCCGAACCTCAGTAGCGGAACTACCCAATCCCTAATACTTACACTAGAATCGAAGCTAATATAGTTACACATATAGACAGGCCCATAATCGACACTACTAATTATGATTTGCCTCCTCTCCCGATCCGTTTTCATGCATTAGATGGATTGACTGCAGATAGGGCTACTACTTATGTATTCAAACAATAAGGTTGCAATGTCTAGGGTGTACAAAACATTTACCCAGTCCCTCACCATGCAGTGCATATGAAAGCCTTAATCTGCACCCCCCCCCCCCCCGCCCCTCGCAAAGAATCTGGTTCTGGGGTTTTCGCAAGTGTCTCCACACCCGTAACTTTTATGTTCTGATGTCATCGTGTGCAGTATATAATATAAAATATGAGGGCAAAAAGACGCGATCAATTTTTTTTCGGTATTGTATGCATTCAGTCAATGTTGTGGTATACTCAAATAACGACTATAATTCCGATCTGGCATGTTGACGCATTACTAAATATATATGTGAAGGAAGTTCTTGTTTTATTATTATATTGAGATTGAAATTATGATTAGAATTAAAAACCGGGCATCATTAAATTAAAACAATGTGACTTTTGACTGCGAATAGCTCAGTCTGTTTTTTTTTAAGCAGATACAATAAACTTATAAAGCAAGGGAGTGTCAGTAAACTTCGTGAATTCTGTTATATAATAGATTGAAATGTATGGATTTTTTTTCCTGAAAGCATTATAATGCAATTAATTGTTGTTTTTTTTCTCTTCAGCTGATTTTAAGCGCGCGACAACAACGTTGATGACTCCGCCAAAGAAACATCTTGCTTCAGCGGTAATTTGTTTAAGTCTGTTTTTGTGCCTATTCAGGGTTCCTACGAACCTGAAATTTGAAAAGAAGAAAAAAAACTGGAAAACCTAGAAATGAAAACCGGAACATAGAAAACACCTGGAAATTGACAATTTTCTGAATAAACCTAAAAAACAGAACCTGGAAAACATTTGGGAATCGATTCCTAAAATTTCTCAGGTTCCAGGTTTTAGTTCGAGGCTTTCCAGGTTTTTCTTGTATTATCTCATACGACCCAGTTTCATATATTGAATATTGTTTGATTTTTTTTCGCGCCATCATCGTCTTGTAGTATTAATAATGTGTGTTTTCAATGATTGTGGAGCTGGTGCTGTGCGTGTGTATATATTTTATTTCTCTCTTATTTCTCTATACACCTAAGATTATATATAATAAGTTTCATACTGCCTATACAACAATACTTTTGGTCGGCTACAGCAGTGCTAAAAGTATAAAAAAGAGAAAAAAACTTTCAAAAAAAAAAAAAGATCAATCTTGAAACTATGGGTAGGTTCAATAGCATTGAAACGAGCTGGAGTTCCTTGCCTGTTGAGCTTTCATGAGCGTTTTGGTGTATTTTGGCAGTTGTTTTTGGACTGGTTTTTGTCAGCAAGTGAATATTGTATACAAAAATTGTTTGACGTTTCCGAGCGGCCTTTGCACATATTTTTATGACTCGGCTGACATAATCATTGAATATTTTTGGCATAAAAGTGGTTTAACACTTTGCAAACACACTGTAAATTGTAGCAGGAGTAGAGTAAAGATCTCCCAAACTCCTTAATTGTGTTAAAAATATGCGCGGGTGGAACGGACGCCTAATTGGGGTGATGTGGAGTCCGCCAAATTAGCCCTGGAAGGTAATGAATTTGTGGTTTTAAAAACCTGGAAAATACCTGGAAAGTGAAATCGCCGAAGGCGTGGGAACACTGGTCTTTAAGGACAAAACGTTAGTACTGAGTAATTGATCTTGATTCTTTACGCTCAATGTAAAATTTGCGAATATGTTTAATAAACATACTAGTGATTTGCTCGTGTCAGCTGAAGTTCATGGCATTTGTCTTGTATACAGTCTTTTGCGCACTCACTGTATTCTATTGTTATAGGGCATTACGGAAACGGGCAGACGACTACACAGACATTACACCACCCCAGATGAGTTGAAGTGAGTAATTCACAGGCGTTTACAATTTTAAAGTAAACTTCAGCAAGGGGGGGAGGGGGGGTTGAGGGGGCGCTGAGTAAATGAATTCACTGAAAGAATCAAGTTATGACTAGTAACTTTGAACAAGCAAAAGCTAAATAAAACTAAGTGACCTTGATCGAATTAAAGAGCATGTGGTGTTTGCTGTCATATTTCACAGCAATCGATTTTTTTTATCATCATTTTAAGCATATCTTATATTAATAGTGAATTTATGGACAAGCTCTGTGAATAGCCCTTGCTATGGGTAGAGTGGTTATCGGCAACATGCATCATTGTCCGGACAGGACAAATTTATAAATCTTCTTTGAAATTGTTTATGTATTACTGGGTACAAAGACCAGCAAAAGCTTCTAGCTCAATGATCCGAACAGGACATGCACACGCGAAATTTGTATGAAAGGTGCCGATTATGTCTATAAATAGGATCAGATTAATCCGTTCGATGACGGCAAAGCTTGTTCATGAGAGTACGTTAAAACGTTCCTGATCCCATTCTCCATCGAAGTTTTTATAATTAAAAACAAAATTAAAAGCATATCACGCTTCTCGGGCTTTAGATAATGGAAAGGATTTAACCCTATTTGAACCCCGATTTGACTCCCAAAATAATCGAATAATCGAAGGAAAATAAATCGAATAATCGAAATGAAAAAAAAAAACAGTGAATAATGTTGTCATTAAGAAACATTTAAATGTCCTTTTTGTCAACTTTTAAGTGAAAGGCGTAATTAAACATCGCCATTAAATTTTACTTGTTTGGCAGAGAAACCCGTTATGAGTGGTCCGAGTTCCTCAATAAATGCCCGGAGCGATACGAAATCAGACTGCCAGAGCTACCGCAGAACAGAGGTAGGGTCGCTTGAAATGATCACACGCCAATCAGTGACTTTTGTGTGTCAGCGCTCAAGCTCTTGCTAAGAAAGTTCGCGCTTGTGATGTAGAAATGCGCACAGAAGTTTTATGTATTGTATTGTCACATATTGAAATCGATTGATAAAAAAGAATTTCCAGGTTGAGTGGTTCCGTGTTATGGACTTTAATGGATGTGTGCTTGCATTCGTATAACTCCCCCAAAGATAAACATAGATACTTGGACTCAATTTAGAAAAGAAAAATGCTTGAAAAATCCGCGAGTTGGAGTTTGAAGAAATGAGAAAATGTCAGACCTCCATTCTTCTCATCCTCCTCACGGCAAACAAGAAGATATTTATAGCATGATAAGGGTTCATTCTCTATATTCTCTATTTGGTGTTACAGATTTACACTTCAGAGGCTACGCCGTGAGATACCTGAGACCGGAAGTGACGTCATCGTGGAGGGTGAGTCGGCACAATACACATACTACCCGCTCAGTTACGCAATAATTCAGCCAACCCAATGCAAGTGAAAGTGATTGTGTACACTTGGTAACCCAAACATGACTGGTCTAAAAAATAGATCGTTCGATATTGAATATTCAGATTATTATTTAGATTGTGGCAGTGAGTGGTGTTTTTTTATGTTGCAGTACACACTCCAGCAAGAGCCGACCATGGATCAGTACGGACAGCGACCCATTCCCGCCAACGTGTAGTAAGTCATCCGAATACACCTCAACCCCCCCCCCCCTCCGCCCCTAATACCTACTTATGCCACGATCCTTCCCCCTTCCCCCCCTTCAACACCGCGTTGGTCATGGTGGTATCTGTTACTGTTTTGTTGTGACCAGTTGGCTATTTTTCAGTGAAAATGTACGTTTTATAATAGCGTTTTGTAAGGCTTTTTCACAAGTGGAACTACCTGGTGAAACAATGTAACTCATATTTCAAATAATAATAATAATAATAATAATAATAATAATAATAATAATAAAAAAAAACACAAAAGGCTTGTGCGATTCCTTAATGCGAAATGTTCGAAATTGTGTGAGCGTTTTCATACAGTTTTTTTTAATTTTTGGTATAATGACTGACATGTGACGTCATTTCAGTGCACGCTACAGAGATACGTACCCGCAGTACAGCAGAAACATCGCCACGGAGGCGTGGCGGTAAAACGCGCGCGCGCCTGGCGACGGTGGCGACATCTGGCGGCTAACTGGACGCTTCCTATAGACACGACTAACCACTTCGCTTATATTCATCTGACAAAAAAAAGTATCAAAGTGAAAATGAAATAGCATGTTTGGTGAATTTCATAAAAAAACACACTTTAGTATGTATGTGTGTAATTCTACCCACAGTTCTTTTAATTAATGTACGTTTTTTTTAACTTGTTTTAAAAATATTAAAAAAATGTTGGGAAATAGATTCAGTGAGTTAACAAGCGAGCGCCTTTTTTTAAGCTTTAGGCAATAGGAGGTAGTTTTTGATAAAATATTGATATATTGCTATATTTTACACATGAGGTAATGCTCCCAGAATTCGATTTGATAGTGCATAATATTGTTTTAAAAGAAGTGCTTTGTTAATTTTTGTCAAAGAAAAGGAGACAACTTTAGCGTAGTTCCGAAGACTGTAAACGCAGTGCGAACATGTGTATACGTAAAATTGTCCACTATTTTAAAAATTATATTTTACAAAAAAAAAAAAAAAAAGAAAAGAAATAAATAAGATAATGTACTCCTCTTCCCCGCAAAGTGTTTAGTTTTAGATGGAAGTCTGTTTATATTCTACGCTTTCAGCTGGTCGTAAATATAGCAGTCAATACTCAGTTTCTGCTTCGTTCATTTCGGCTTAATTTCTTCAATTGGACCATGCGAGAACAGAATGGTTGCTGCATTACATTGTTCCTGATGAAATGTGTTTGAGACTGCATGTGTTTGTGTCGCTTTTGTAGATAATTTCAAATAGGAGCGAATAATAACAAATAAATAAAGTAATAAATAAATAAAAATAAAATATAGATATAAATAGATTAATAACAAGAGACCAGTGGAAAGGCCTATTTCAGTATTTGTGTACTCGTGATGACGCAGATGTACAAAAATACACCAGCACTGGATGCCTTGTTCTGCCTTTTTACCCAAATCATTGTGATTATTTCAATTTTTTTTATAAGATTACTGTGTTTTTTTAACACGCTTTTGAGAACTTTCGCACATATGAAACCATGCGTTATCAATATGCATTATCATCTGGAACATTAGATGCTGGGGAGTTATGGAACACCAAAAAAATTTGGCAGTGTTAAAATAAAATGTTTGAAAAAAATAAACGATAAGTCAATAAACCAATAGTATCAGCTGTGAACAGGTCTGCAGCTGTGAACAGGCCTGCAGCTGCGAACAAGCCTGCAGCTGTGAACAGGTCTGCAGCTGTGCACAGGTTTGCAACTGAATATTTTCAAGTGTGTTCCCGTCAGTCTGGTGTTTTCTTTTTGTAGTCTACTGTTGAAATCCGAGCTTGTTTCATTATAAATTATCAGTATATATAATTTGAGTTTTGTGGTTCATTCATCAAGTTAAAAGAAAAATTGAAGTCCAGGACCTTGGTTAAATCCTTGCAGATTTTCGAGATTTGTTTGTAGTAAGGTTGTACGACTTTCAAGGTAGCCTGGGAAGTTTTTCTTCATTTCGGCTGTACATGACTGCCTCTGATGGGCCTTCATTAAATAGCAATTAAAAAATAAATGATAAATAAATAAAACCTGGTGTAAGTTTGATAAGTGATTTTAGATTTTGTATATTTTGATCATGTTTTCTGTGATATGCAAATCAGCCTTGTGAAAAAAACAGTTTTATAAAGCGAGCAAACTTTCTGTGATACAAATGTTTATTGTAGATGCGTAAAAATATGAATATGAACAAAACCATGAAGTGCACGATTTGTATATTTTTTTGCTGCCAGATGGCGTATTTATTTGCACTTTTTGTCTTCGTTTAGATTGTTTGTTTTTATTGTTTTTTTTTGTATTGTTCAGTTCGACCTTAGCTGGATTGCGTCGTAAATATTATCTTCAAGTTGTCTTCAGTTTTAGCTCCTGACTCGCGACAACCACTGAAGGGAAAACGGGTGGTGTTAATTAATCAGGACGTATTTCTTAACCCTGAGATTTTACACACCACAATCGTGCCACATAAAAAACATTAATATTTAAGATATGACTGTATCAATCAGATAAGAATTCAGACATGATTATGTGAGTTGCGAAATAATCCAAGCGAGTCTTTTCCGTAATCGACACGCGCCAACTAAGGCAATTCAGCGTCTATTATACTCCTTATACTTCAACGAGACGGAGTGTCGTGAGTCTGGTCCAAAAATTACTCAATTTGTCTGTAGTGCCTTACTTCGCACTGGGCTATATATATAATCATTCTTATTTGCTTGATACATTCTTATTTTTAATAATAAGTTATGAGTAATTCAATGCACAACTAAACGGTTGCAGTCAAAAGTCGATCAGATTTGTCACGTGGTGCCATTCACGGGGTGTTCTGTCCCGGAGTTTCTCTGTATCCAAAATTTATGTATTACAGATAATTGAGGTTATTATTTACGCAGTCACATCCTGGAGGGTTCAGTATTGCTTTGTAATTTACAGTATTATTTTTAGTATTTTTTCAGTATTGTTATTTACGGTGTGGGGCGTGTGTGTGTTCGCTTTATATATATTTTTTCTCCAAAAGTTACAACAGTAATAAAACCAGATTTCATCACGATCGTATTTTTACTGTTATTTCTTAGATAGCCTTGTTTGGGCTGATCAGATCATGTCGGTGTCCCGTCGTTAGACTGTCCTCCTGACTGACATGTAGCCAGATGTCCGTCATTACGTCACTGCCTAGCCCCCTTGACTATCAGTATAAAAGCATCCGTTGTTATACAAGACTCCCCTCTCATTCTAGTTAGGGATCAAATACTGTGAAGACTGGCAGCCCAACGAATCCCAGGTGAGATTCAAGTGTGCGCCGTCTGCTTAGTTAGGGTAACTTGTATGTGGACTGTATACCCAGATCGATAATCTGTATACAGTGTAAATAATAATAGTAACCAAGGTCGTTCGTAGTGGATCTTAGTCAGCAACATTGTATAATTTCAACCTTCGGGTTGCAAATATAAGAAGAATAATTTATTTATTTATAATAGTACAGTCTACAGTGTCACTGGTCACTTATGAAGGTGCATCGTAATGTCGATGCCCGGTCACTCATAAGATGTAGTGTAATGTCACTGGTCAGTCACAAAGAAATGTCACTGCACAGTCACACATGAAGATGCAGGGTAATGTCATTGGCCGATCACTCAAGTAGCGCAGTGTCCGCTGTTATGTCTGTGTTCGGCTCCTTGTTTATAAGTAGCGCAGAGTCGGCCGTATGCATGTGTTCGACTTCTTGATGAGTAGCACAGTGTCCATTTTTGTTCTGTCGTCAGTAAGTAGTACAGTCATTATTCATTCAGGACTAAGTTCGGTCAAAATAATACGAGTATTGCTGTATCTGTAATCATACTTCATCGCAGTATCGTTTAAGTATCGTCGATACTACACAATACTTAAACAAAAAGTACCACAGGCTGCACGTCTTTAAATCACTGCTAAGCACTCTGATCAGCTGACAGTGCAGTGTGCATTGCGGCCACGCAGGGCCTTAGTCCTAACAGTAGTCCCACCATCACCAGCAGGGAAATGGTTTCGTTCATGTCTTTGTACAAATACCAAGATATCTTGTGTTTCACAGCCTGAGCTTAACGTGCCGTATGTTACACCCTAGCTCTTAAGTATTAAGCAAGATAGTGTCCTTTCTTGTGCTACAGTGTCTTTCTTGATGCTATAGCCTAGCTGCTCAGGCTAAGCAGGGTAGTGTCCTTTCTTGTGCCACAGTGTCTTTCTTGATGCTACACCCTAGTTGCTCAGGCTAAGCAGGACATGTCCTTTCTTGTGCCACAGTGTCTTTCTTGATGCTACACCCTAGTTGCTCAGGCTAAGCAGGACATGTCCTTCCTAATGCTACAGTGTCTTTCTTGATGCTATACCCTAGCTGCTCAGTCCTCAGCCGAATAGTGTCCTTTCTTATGCTACAGTGTCTTTCTTGATGCTATACCTTAGTTGCTCAGGCTAAGCAGGATAGTGCCCTTTCTTATGCTACAGTGTCTTTCTTGATGCTACACCCCAGTTGCTCAGGCTGAGCAGGAGAGTGTCCTTTCTTATGTTACAGTGTCTTTCTTGATGCTATACCCTAGTTGCTCAGGCTAAGCAGGATAGTGCCCTTTCTTATGTTACAGTGTCTTTCTTGATGCTACACCCCAGTTGCTCAGGCTGAGCAGGATAGTGTCCTTTCTTGTGCTACAGTGTCTGTCTTGATGCTATACCCTAGTTGCTCAGGCTAAGCAGGGTAGTGTCCTTTCTTGTGCCACAGTGTCTTTCTTGATGCTACACCCTAGTTGCTCAGGCTGAGCAGGATAGTGTCCTTCCTAATGCTACAGTGTCTTTCTTGATGCTACACCCCAGTTGCTCAGGCTGAGCAGGATAGTGTCCTTTCTTATGCTACAGTGTCTTTCTTGATGCTATACCTTAGTTGCTCAGGCTAAGCAGGATAGTGCCCTTTCTTATGCTACAGTGTCTTTCTTGATGCTACACCCCAGTTGCTCAGGCTGAGCAGGAGAGTGTCCTTTCTTATGTTACAGTGTCTTTCTTGATGCTATACCCTAGTTGCTCAGGCTAAGCAGGATAGTGCCCTTTCTTATGTTACAGTGTCTTTCTTGATGCTACACCCCAGTTGCTCAGGCTGAGCAGGATAGTGTCCTTTCTTGTGCTACAGTGTCTGTCTTGATGCTATACCCTAGTTGCTCAGGCTAAGCAGGGTAGTGTCCTTTCTTGTGCCACAGTGTCTTTCTTGATGCTACACCCTAGTTGCTCAGGCTGAGCAGGATAGTGTCCTTTCTTGTGCTACAGTGTCTGTCTTGATGCTATACCCTAGTTGCTCAGGCTAAGCAGGGTAGTGTCCTTTCTTGTGCCACAGTGTCTTTCTTGATGCTACACCCTAGTTGCTCAGGCTAAGCAGGACATGTCCTTTCTAATGCTACAGTGTCTTTCTTGATGCTACACCCCAGTTGCTCAGGCTGAGCAGGATAGTGTCCTTTCTTGTGCTACAGTGTCTGTCTTGATGCTATACCCTAGTTGCTCAGGCTAAGCAGGGTAGTGTCCTTTCTTGTGCCACAGTGTCTTTCTTGATGCTACACCCTAGTTGCTCAGGCTAAGCAGGACATGTCCTTTCTAATGCTACAGTGTCTTTCTTGATGCTACACCCTAGCTGCTCAGTCCTCAGCCGAATAGTGTCCTTTCTTATGCCACAGTGTCTTTCTTGATGCTATACCCTAGTTGCTCAGGCTAAGCAGGATAGTGTCCTTTTTTATGCTACAGTGTCTTTCTTGATGCTGCATCCCAGTTGCTCAGGCTGAGCAGGATAGTGTCCTTTCTTATGCTACAGTGTCTTTCTTGATGCTACACCCCATTTGTTCAGGCTGAGCAGGATAGTGTCCTTTCTTACGCTACAGTGTCTGTCTTGATGCTATACCCTAGTTGCTCAGGCTAAGCAGGATAGTGTCCTTTCTTATGCTACAGTGTCTTTCTTGATGCTACATCCCAGTGGCTCAGGCTGAGCAGGATAGTGTCCTTTCTTATGCTATATCCCAACCCTTGGCTGATAAGAAGCAAAGTGTAGTGCTTCCTGTTGTTGCCCAAACTCTCACTGATAAGTGGCATATTGTTATGCCTATTGCCTCGGTTGGGTCTCTAGCTTTCCCGTAGCACAACGCCGCTTAGTATCATGTTTCAATATAGCATTGTTTCTAATAGGAAGCGCAGTGTCCTACCGTATTACCCATAAAGGAGCTTGGAAGTAGCTTTCTAGGAAATATTAACACTGCAATCAAACCCATTCTTTCTTATCACACTTAAAGCATAGAATGTAACAATACGGCGCATTACACAATCAATAAACACATTGATTAAAAGGCAATCTTTACGCAGAAGCTGTATCTCAGTTGTTTGAAAAATGATCAATTCGAGCTGCAACACCTGATGTATAGCAGATATCCTCAAAACCCTAAATAAGAGTGTTTTCTGAGATGTAATCTCTATCACAGTGTATAATATGTCCATTTAAAATCAATTATCTGGTTTGTAATTTAAAGTAGTGGGTAGTTGATATATCCTTCCTTTGTGTTTGTTTTTGTCGAGAAGTCGACCCTCGCACTTTTTTAAATTACGAAATAAGTAGATTACGAAAGAGATAATATGGCATAAAGTTCGTAACATAAAGTTCTTTTCCAGCTAAAGTTCTTCTCTAGCGTGATTGGTCAGTTTGCCGCGGAGGTGTGGCCAGGCATGCGCTGAGGCAGCATCCAAAAAAGCGTCCAAAATGTGACGTTCTTTCATGAGGTCCGTCACTGCTGCCTCGTCATAGTTTTTAAATAAAACTGAAAATACAAAATATATATACTGAAAGTTTTCGCCTTGTCAAAAAATCATCAAGCGGACGCGGATTTAGTTGCAAATGTGACAATGCCCAGAATAAGAATTTCGTATGAAAACTCGTATATTTGTCTCGTATATTCGTATTTCGTATATTTGTCAAACTTCGACCAACAGTATTTTTTAATATTTATGACTGTTTTAGCATAGATAACCCAGGAAAAAGTTTCTATTAAACTAGTCACATAAATGTATTTAAACACAATTTTTTACTGAATTTGGCAAGAAAAGATAAGATGCCGATATGATGTGATACAAACAAGCAAAACTAGCGCATACATATGTCAGTCAAAGACACGTTTTAAGAGGCGAACCCGCACCCGAATGCCAGGGTGTCAGGAAGAGTATAGAGTCAAACGTAGTTTAATTGACTTGACTATTTACAGTAGATGTTTAACGAAACACAAAGACTGTTTACACCAGATGGAATTTTATTAGGAAATAAAATGGCATATCGAAAGAGTAAATGTATGAAATTTAAAAAAGATTTATAAGTGATACAGACTAAATATTTCAATATGAAAAATTACCAAACCGTATCAGCTGTCTTTACATTTTCTTGTTGTAATACAGTATTATATTTCAAAAAATATCACGTGACGTTTATTGACGACGTTCAAAATATCTAATTCCGATACTTTTCAAATACTTTTTCGATTTAAAGCTGATAAATATGACTTTAAAGACAAATTTTAGATGAATTAGGGGCACGTTTTCAGTGTACTCAAGCATCTTTTTACAATCAACCAATCCGGACAGTGTGTCGTGGACAACGCAAAGCATGAGTATTTCACTGATATTGTTTTGCGTATTTTACCAAGAACATAAACAACATAAATATCTTGTTTTATTGCTTAAAAATACTAAAACAATATTTGTCATGAAATCTAACTCATATGGGTAAAAACATTAAGCATGGCACAAAATTTCAACAAACGAAGTAAATAACATTTATACCCTTTGAAATGATTCGAGTGAATTGAGCGTGAAACGTTTGATGTTCTTCTCAATTCAAGATTTAATTTTTGAATGAACAGCAATTTTGACAATACCTCGGCTTATGGCAGTATTGACGCGTTGTTGCTCAAGGGTTAGAACATTTAAGCCCATTCTCTCAATCCTCTTCAGCACGTGTAAATAATACCGTCCTGCCCTGTACATGAAATCAATGCAAATTTATATATAAGCTTATATATAAGCTTCAAAACAGCACTCCTGTATGGACCATACGCCCGTTAAACTTCAGCCCTGTGCGATAAAAGATCTAAAATAAAATACAGTGTTAATTCAAAAATAAGTACCAACACACATTCGTAATAATGCGATCGTGGAGTCGGTGTAATCAGCAAGGTAATTTTCAGAAAAGTGAAATTAAATCATTCCACTGGTATATAAAATTAAAGGAGAAAACAGAAGGAATCCGTGAGCCAGTGAATTAGTTAAGAATCGTCCAAAACTGTTATTTATTTTTAAGACTTACTCAAGCAAACTCAGAGAATGTTTTTGAATGTTTAATGTAACTAAATTGGAACTTTTTCTTGATACAATATGATTTTTTGCCGGTGTGCATGTGTATGTATGGGTCTGTATTTGTGTTTTCGAACTGGGGAATTTAAGGATTGTAAATGCACATTGAAAGGAATTCAGCTTTTTGTAAAGCATACGGCACAGTGCTGTGACAGGACGTACAAGTGGCTAGAAGTGATGATCGAGGACTCGAATTCCACTCTCTTTGCCTCAGCTAAGCGCAAGCCCTGGGTTACAACCCCACCCCCTTGAATTGAGAATTGTCGCCCCTTTAGTCTTTCCGCCATCCCCCCAAACAATATATGGAAATAACCCTTGTGTATTCCACTCTGTCAATAATCGTTTTCATGCGGAGTAAGGAGAGAGAATTATTGGAAGTAAATGATTTCATTTCTCTAACAGTTAGATTTTTTCCTACCATCTGGTTTTCTAAGATGTGAAAATAGAATAACATTTTGGGGAATTATGATGATATATATACATATATATATAAGGCATTTACGCTCTGCATGCATTACACTCAATGATACATGAACATAATACTATAATATAATATAATACCTGTGGTGCACATTATATCAACAAAATACATATTGCACTATTATTTTTTAGTTATATGAACGTTTCATAAATCAGGATATGCTTAAATCTTCGTTTCGCCAACACCAAGCATAGTAATTTACGAAATAGTATTTAACGATTATCCAATGATTATTTTAAGCTTCTGATTTACTTATAATTCAGTTGAGAATATACTGGATTAAGGAAGTTTATGAGAAAAACACAAACTTACTCCTCGTCCATTTTATAATGTGCAGCAATGAGAGCCGCCTGCGACAGGAGTCTCTTTATTTCCACAGGATCGGCCAGAATTTTTGAATTCTTCATCAGAAAGCTGTCCAGCTCGGCTATGCGGCCCAACTATATGACAAAAATAGGGCCTCCAGAAAGTCATAACTGGCGACTTGTCTCACTAATATATGTGCGTCATATGCGAAATCAGTCTCGCCGCCATAGATTGCTTAGTAGAGTAAAATAGGCTATTTATTAGCGAGTACACACACCTCAAACAATGCAGCACACACGCGATAACCAGGCCTTAAATTAACACCCCCACCACATATTATAACAATTTTTCCGTAATTAATCTTTCTGTGTCATATATATGACAGGAAAAGATTAATTTCGGGGAAACCATGTTTCTATGGAAACTATAATGTTCACGCTTCCGTCAGAAACATTAAAGTTTCTCTGAAAATTTTCAGAGAAACAATAGCCAATAAAAATTAAAGTTTTCCTGAATAGAAGCGCATAGGCTACGTAAATTCCATAAGTATGAATCGTTTGCACGAATAAACTGACTAACAATACATAACAAGTTAACATTAAATAGAACTGAACTTTTTTTTTTTTGAAAACTCCTGAATGCCATACTTTGTTCTGAATTTAGTTTCCTCAAGAAGGTAGAGAGGATGGTCTAAGGCTACGAACTGGCTCGTATTTAGCCAGCATATCAGGCAAGTATTCAGGAGAAGAACCATTCAAACCGTTATAAACATGAAGTAAAATTTTAAAAATAATTCTCTGTTCGACGTCGAGCCAGTGCGGGTCAATTCGAACAGGAGTAATTATATTTCGATTTATAACTGATTAAACGAGTGGACGTATTTTGCAACTTTAGTAACCTGGCTATCTGTGTTTTCAGTAAGCCGTATAGTAATGAATTACAGTAGTCCAACGTTGAGTTTATATATGCATTAACAAGTATTTTAGTTCTTTTCTAGATAGAAAACGCCGAATTTGCCATTTGCACGTAAGAAATACACTATGCTCTGGTATTTGAAATCATTTTTTTTCATATCCATAAATTTGTCAAAAAATGCACCATGGTTTTTCATATTCTCTAGATTTAACCGTCTGGTTATTAGCAACTACATTAATTTCGGATGTTTTTCTCAGTTGAGGTAGTATTAAATTTTAATAGAAAATTGAGAGATATCCAGGTTTTAATATCCGAGACGCAGTCTTGTATGGCTTGAAGGGCATTATCATTGTAACAGATGTTGAGTGTCATCGGTGTAGAAATATACAGACATGGGGTGGCGTACAGTGATATCCCCTAAGGGGGCTGTGTAAAGGGCAAAAAGCCTAAAATAGTTACTTGGGGAAGCTAAAATTCTGGGCCTGGAGATTTAATCGGCTTTGGCTCTCTGTACGAAACGTAAGGTTCGAGCGAAACCATTTTATAGCAGTACCTCTTACTTCGAAGCGGCTAAAAAGTCTATTAAGCAGAATGTCGCGACTTATATTGTCAAAGGCTGCAACAGGTAGAGTAGTTCGAGCACTGGCATTTTCCTTTATCTATGGCACCAACAATGTCACTGTGAATCTTTAACAATGCTGTTTCAGTGGAGTGAACCTTTCGATAAGCAGACTGCATTGGCTGGTGTAGTTTGTGTCTTTCAAGAAGATCATTTAAACGCCATAGAACTACTGCTCTACTCTTTGATCGATATGAAATCTATTCAATTTTATTGCCGCAGCACAAACCGGTAAGACATCTGGAATTACACATCACTCGTGCCTTAAAGCACTTGGATCGCTTTGTCTGGCACCGCTTACTCCCGGCGCAGTTGCACTAAACAAAACCTTGTCCGCCACACTTGGATTCAAATTTGACTGCCTCGACCAACTGACGTTTGCAGATATGGAATTGATTTCTAGAATATTTCGCTTTTAAAACACCACCACGAGCGGCCATTCGTTTTCATCGCGACCTCCTATAACTCCTTATAAATTGCGTCTATCACATCTACCCCCCCCCCCCAGATCTACGAGGGGTATTGGTTTTGTAATATTATTGACAGGTTCTCCAGGCGGCTCGGCGGCGTTTTATCATCCATTCGGTTTGAGCGGCAGCAACGCTGCTCCTTCTTGCTGAAATTTGTCTTTGTCTTTGTACCATCAAATTTGGCATTATCGAATCGTTACCGTTTCCACCAGGACCATCGCGGCTAATATCAGGAACATAAATGCTATCACCAGGACCATCGCCGGTCCGGGAGATGACACCACTGCCCCACCATGTCTAGGTTTCTTATTGTAATGCACATTTTCAGATATATTAACGGAGCACTAGAACCTCGAATAAGCCACGCATTTGGGGACACTCGATGACAGGGAAGGGATCGCAGGATTATCTTTGTAATGTTTGAAAGCGCTTCGTTGAATTTTTTTCAGCAGCAATTTTTGGGTCAGTTGGTCAGTGTCTTTTATGTTTTTTTTAAAATCTACTTCCAATTAATAATCCAAGAAACAATTATGAAGAGATGATTAATAAATGAGTATATTATTGGGTCATCCTAGGATGTCAGAGCTTCTGTTCGGGGAAATTTTTTACTGACTGAAAAGCAGGGAAACTAGATTCCCTGCAAATTTATTGTTTTTGCTTTACTCTGCTGTTACGAGCTTAAACCCGTTCATACTAGTAGATTTAAGCAAAACTTCAAGATGGCAGCCAAACCGAGATTTGGCTTATTGCAATACTTGCAATACTCGAAAACTTGCACTCGAATTGTATGAACTCTTCCACCAATACGCGTATATTAAACGTCTTATATAGAAAACTAAAAGCAGTACGCCTGCGCAGAGAAGGTATGGCCTAGTAACGCAGCAAAGAATCGCTTTTTCCATTCCTTACTTGCACTTTTACTTCTCTCAGTAAATCTCTGTACAAACCTTTTGATCTGCACAAATAGTGATCAATTTTAAATTTTAACGCAACAGAGGGGTTTATATATATATATATCAGTTCAAGCCCAGCTGTAGTCAATTCAATTTCGATTCAGTTCAAGAGCCTAGCTATAATTAATTCAATTTCGAATATATTCAAGAGCCTAATTATTATAGTTAAGACACCAAGAAGGAGTGATCAAGCAGTAGAAAATGAGCATCTAAAAATAATGAGCATCTAGAGGTAATGAGTATCTAACGTAATGAGCATCTAGAAATAGTGAGCATTTAGAAGTAATGAGCATCTAGAAGTAATGAGCATCAGAAAGCTAGCATAGGCCTTTTCACAATTTCAAAAACAACCAGCCAAAACAAACAAAGTGAAATTAGATCAGGTCAACAGTCAGGGTACAACAGAATATCCATGTGAAATAAGACGAAGGTCCATTTTCTGGTTTGATAAAGCAGAATCTATCAGCTTATGCCCGAATTTATATTTGATATAATTTATTTGTATATTTATTTATTGTTGAGGGGTGTAACCTACCATTGAAACAACTAAATGAAGCTTTTGTTAAGCTCTTCTATACATTTCTTTGCAAACCTGTTTTAGTATGACTCTGAAATTCCCCACTTTACCCTTTTTAGATGGCTTTAGAAAACTGCAAAAGCTTGTAATTATATAAAGAAGACATAAATGATGCACAAACTATGTCACCTTATCGTCGATCTGGCCTCGACTTCCGAATGTGAACTGCCATGGCACAGCATTGCCACAAACAGTGAGGAGGAAGAAAAGGTATCCGACTTTTGTAGCACTGAGGCAGAACTCCATAAATTCAAATAACTCTTGTGCCCACGTGTTGAATGCTGTGTGCACTGTTACAACCGCGGCCCTAAAAGTTTTTTTTACGAATGAGTGGACTCTTAAAGGAATTCTAAAGTTATGTAAAACTACATGGAAGATGGGGGGGGGGGGGGGGGGGGCCCTCAGGTAGCAACTGGTTATCATGCGTGTCCATGACTTTTTAAAATGACCTCTAAAAGCGGAGGGCTAATTTTGAAATAATATCCCTCTTTAAGCTAAAGGGTGATCTCGTTGACCTAGTGTGTCCTCAAAAGTACACCCTTCTCCTTGTTCTTAAGACACCCATGGTAATGTACATGCGATGCCGTGTGCTCCCCCTACCCTTCCTCTTCCGGGGAGTTGTTTTATTGCTAAAGTAAGGCAGTTAAACTATAGACATTTCAATCAATACATCTTACAGAATATATCTATAAAGTAAAAGAACAACTAGCTTTATCAAATATTAACTTTCGACAACTTTCCAATAGTATAAAACATCAACACAAATATGTGTAACAGATGTGTCTGCGAAAATCAATCGTTACTGCATTACTGTTAAATGCATCATTGAAAATATCTTTTATGAATAAAGACTTTTTGTGATCGCAAGACAAAATAACTTTTTTTGGAAGTTGTGAAAATGACATTTACCAGAAACCAGAACGTTTAGAACCACGTTTTGAGTAGATTTAGCGCTGGTTGGGCTAATACTAGGCCTAAGCATCTCTGAGTGGTGAAATCCAACCACAAGATGAGAGGCACTTAGCTCGCCTAGTTCACAACGAGGCAGCACGCTTCTGTATCAACAAGGATGTTCGATTTAGGGGTGTCAGAATACGCATAAAACATCGACTGTCAAAACGCCGATAGGTGTAACGGTGGATAAAACGTCTACACGAGATCTCGCCGCCCCCCCCCCCCCCCCAATTCTCAATGAGGGTAACCGCGAAATGTTTTGACTCCCTCTCTCCACCCAGTGAGCATTGCGATGTTGGAACAACGTTGGATCAACGTCTGGTTTTAGCTTTGATTAGATACCGGAGACAGTTGTATTTTGGTTACAACCAAAAGCAACGTCTAAAAAACATCGTTTACCCCGTCTATTCAGCGCTGTGTCAAAGACGTTGGTTAGACTTTAATCTGTAGCCGCGACCAATCACAGCCAAAGTACATGTTAATGTTGTGGTTTGGTCGGATCGACGTCGCGTTCTCAAATGAGATTCTTGGCGCGCTCAAGTCCAGTTTTCCTTACTCACACTGCAAGCAGCAGACCACTTATTTCACTTGTCCTGAAATCGTCGTTTCTGTTGTGGTCTGGATTCAACCCAAACTTCAGAGTGAGAAAAGTGACGTCATTGGTGACTGCATTTTATTGACAGTGGTCTTTTTTTCTTTTTCTTTTTTTTTTTTGAGGCCTTTGTTGTTTATGAATGATTGTATATTTGACAAATTTATTAATTGTACAGCTGTTTGAACCTCAATTAAGTTCAATAAGTCTTTCAGGCATCATTAGATTTTTGACGTTCTATTCGCATTTACGCTTATCGACATTTTGACAATTGATGTTTTATCAGACACACTCAAAAAATACGAATCGCGACGCTCCTACAACGAAATATTAGTGGTTTTAAGATTTGGGGTGGCGGGGGGGGGGGGGGCGAGAAAGGCACTTTAATATGTTGAAAACATCCACTTTACGGCATCCCCTTATTCTGCTGTCGTGTTGTTTTGTTGTTGTTGTTGTTGCTGCCTCTTTTTTTTTACTTGTTTGGTGGTGCGGCGGGATGGGTAGGAATATCGGAGAGGGGTGGCAATAACTGGCTGGGTAAAGGGAATCTATCGATGGGCGTGTCAAGATTATGCCTTATTTAAAAAACGCAAGAAAAACATCTTTGTGACCTAAATATCTGAAATTGTTTAGCGATTCATACATCTCGCAAACCTCCGGTCTTTGGCCCCTTACCTTCCATTGTTGAACTGGCCAATCGAATACGTTAGTCTGGATCCATTGTTGTCGCGATTTAGGAAAACCCCTAACGCGAGGAAAAAATAATCTTGTTTTGTATACCAGTCGTGTCACTGAATTTTACAGTAAAACCAGCAAAAAAAAAATTATATGGAAGGCTAAAAGTAGGGAAAATGGCCTTTCAGAGGAGAAATTACTCCTAAAGTTTTGCTCTCTCGCCTTTGGCGCTTACATTTTCATACAAGAAACACTTCAAACGCGTCAAAGTAGCAACTTGTAAATTGGTGATAAATGCTGTATGCTGTATACGCGTCATATAAAAAGCATGAAACCCTATTTTGCGAAAAAATAAACGAAGCAAAAAATCTGGCACATGTCAGGCCATCAAAATTTTCAAAAATAAAAGAAGGTCGGCCCCGAGCCGGTCTAATTAAAAAAAGGTTTGAAGAAATTGGACTATTTTTCTTCGAGACCTAAATTAGTGTAAAATCCTGTCACTGGGAGACTGGGTTTTTATGAAGATGTGTTCACATTAATTGGACACCAATAATTGGCTAATAAACACAGCACTTTAATTGCGACCCAATGCCGTACTTCAGCTCACAAGCAATTAGTGTAAATCAAAGACTTTCATTATAAGTAACCGAGGCTGAATCACGTCCGAAACACTGTAACGTGTAATCAATGCACGTGTCTCGATACAAGTACACATGGAGATAAAACCACACATGTTCTGATGTACTGGAGTATATTGATATGCAAGCAGTAAGGTCATTGCGGGACTTCTCCTGACCCCCCTCCACCCTCCCCCCCCCTTCCCGCCCAAAATAAGAGAGAAACAGAAAAAGGAAGCCGGATCAGTTTTGAACCAGCCAAGAACGTAATGTAAGCACCAATGAAAGCCTGTGTAACCTGCTGTTTGATATCACCATATTGAGTCAAACAGACGTCATGCATAGGCCGACGCTGTGTTATGGAAATACTGCTCAGTTCTCTTGAAGGAGGGTGGACGATCCTTTCATGAAGCAGAGTGTTTTTTAATTAGGGGTTCAACACAATCTGCCAATTCTAATGGATTATTGTACAAGCAAAAACGTGTATTGCTAAATTCCACACGGTACTGTATAGCGTGCATGCAGGGGCGGGGCGGGGAGGGGGGGGGGGGTGGGCACTTGGTATCATTAGTGTTAGCATGCGTGTCCATAAAAAACGTGGAGAAAGCGCGTAAATTTAAGGTCAGACGCGGTCTGCGCAGAGGGCCAATTTCGTCAAACAAGGAGGGTAATTTTCATTTAGTACTTCGCCTTATACACAAAAGAGGGGGATTCTTTCAGAACTGTAGTCTGCGTTTGGTTAAAAAAGAGGGTATTATTTCCAACTTAGCACGACGACGTTTAGGGGTAGTTTTAAAAAATCATGAGTGGTTACACAAGAATATGATAAAATCTTCCAAAAAGATTGTGTCTTGTTTTCAGTAACCAGAAAATATCGCAGTTCAACCAATGCACTTTCATAGTAGAGTGGTTGTCTGTTCACTTATAAAGTGCCTTCGTTAAAAGTTAGGCACTTGAAAAAGTTCAGTTCTGTTAGAAATAAATAAGTAACGGACGATTTAGGATGATGATGATGATGATAATGATGATGATGATGATGATGATGATAATTATTATTATTATTACTATTATTATTATTACTATTGTTATTATTATTAAAATTTTGAGAAGGGATTTAAGTTGCCTGGTTTACAATACATCACAAACTATTCACAAGCTAAACTATTCAAAAGCGAAACCATTCACAAGCTAAACTATTCAAAAGCGAAACCATTCACAAGCTAAACTATTCAAAAGCGAAACCATTCACAAGTGAAACCATTCACAAGTGAAACTATCCACAAGCGAAACTCGCTGTTTCATCCTGATAGATAGCGACTTACCCTGAATTCGAATGAAATGTATTTTCAAACACAAGTTTTCAATTGCAATCACAAGTAAAGTAAAGCTTAATTAAAACATCCCATTGCTGATACCATAGTCCAAAACAGAGATCGC
Source organism: Protula sp. h YS-2021 (assembly GCA_949752745.1). NCBI lineage: Eukaryota > Metazoa > Annelida > Polychaeta > Sabellida > Serpulidae > Protula > Protula sp. h YS-2021. Next base: position 91,982,346 of record OX457027.1, on the reverse strand, counting down.
TTTTATGAGAGTTCGAATTGCCATCTCAAGACAAACTAGAACCTCACTTCGCTAGCGAAATGTTAAACACTTGACAAAAATTAAAACGCACAAATACTTCCTTCAATGGGTTATATCTTGAATAATATATTGCAAACAACACAGCTTGAATACGTCTTATAAGCCGAGTAGTGTTTGGTTTCTGTTGACTTAAGGTTTTATTGACTGATCTAGCATACGCCTTGTATTTACGCAGTGAGAGCTCGCACAAAGCTCACTGAGCAACTGTGTGTGATGTGGGTTAAATGCCACGCATTTACTTGCAAAAATACACTCTTTTCACATGGCGTTTTGACAAAGAAAACGAAATCAAAGACGAAAATAAAAAGTGACATGCACATGTTCAGATCAAGCTCTTCATAAGTCCCAAGTTTCATGGTCGTAGGGCCCATAGTGTCAGAGAAGAAGAAGACACAAAAAATCGGAAAAAGTGTCAAGAAGAAAAAAAAGGACGAATTTTGCTCGCACAAATTCATATAACTCTTGCAAGCCAAAGGCTTGTCAAGTGTTAATAATTAGAATCTACACGCCATTCTTACTTAATTTGATAAGTTTCCCTATCCGTGGATCAAGCAACGTGATTGTTATCAAGGCAAAGCAAACCAGGAGTACGTTATGTAACTGCTGTGATAAACATAAGAAAGTTAACACCATTTCAAGCCGATTATCAGGTAGCAGGGTGGCTCAATCTCTAGGAGGATTGTTGAGGGGCAGTATTTCCACTAAGATCACGAACTTTTACGTCATATTAAAATACATTTCAGTTGTCAATTTTATGGAAGAGTTGCTACCCCTAACCGTCCATCCTCAACCCTACGCGCCCCACCCTCCCCCCGCGCCCCCTTCCTGCCGGATCCACCAAAACCCTATGCTGATTTTCGTGTACCAAAGATGTGGATCGTGGCGAGATTCTAACATCAATACGGCCTATGATAAGTGATGGCCAAGCATATATAGCCTTGCTATTTTGCACCAAATCATGCCTTTTAAAACAGTGAAAACTAGAGGCTCATTCCGCTAGAGAAATGTTAAACACTTGACACAAATTAAAACGCAAAAATACTTCCTTCAATGGGTTATTTTCTGAATAATATATTGCAAACAACACAGCTTGAATACGTCTTACAAGCCGAGTAGTGTTTGGTTGCTGTTGACTAAGAGTTTTATTGACTGATCAGGCATACGCCTTGTTATCTATTTACGCAGTGAGAGCTCGCACAAAGCTCACTAAGCAAATGTGTATTCTGTGCTGGCGTTAAATGCTACGCATTTATTTGCAAAAAATACACTCTTTTCACATGGCGTTTTAACAAAGAAAACGAAATCAAAGACGAAAATAAAAAGTGACATGCACATGTTCAGATCAAGCTCTTCATAAGTCCCAAGTTTCATGGTCGTAGGACCCATAGTGTTAGAGAAGAAGAAGACACAAAACATCGGAAAAACTGTCAAGAAGAAAAAAAGGACGAATTTTGCTCGCACAAATTCATATAACCCTTGCAAACCAAAGGCTTGTCAAATGTTAATGATGAAGCGTGGATGGAGTGCCTCAAGCAAGCACTGGCAACTGCTCCAGCTGATTCCTCACTCACTATTCTGTAACAACTGAAATATTCCTCACGCTTACATACCGTTTATACACAATGGAACTGTAGAAAGCCAGAGAGATACTTGTGGCAGCTGTGGTCAATTGAAACGGCAGTTTGCACATTGTGTTATCTTTGACATAATATATAAGTGATGACCTGAATAAAAACGAAGCATATTTTATAAATTATTTCATTCCCCCTACTATCTTAATATTTTTTACCTTTGAGGCAAACGTCAAAAATATTTTCCGGTTTTACCGAGACCTGATGATTGTCTATCAGTGTACCAAATATGAAGCTCCACTGACGCAAACGCTAGGAGAATAGTGTAGGGACAGTTTTCTGGAAACCATCCAAAGGAAAAAAAGAGAAGAAAAAAGGGGGAAAAGGGGCAGAAATTTCTGGAAAAAATACAACCTTATACTACTCAGCTGTATCGAATACGCTGGCCCTTCGTGCTATGAACTACTCAGCTGTATCGAATATGCTGGTCCTTCGTCCAGGGTGCCCACAGGGAATTCGTTTCAAATTCCTTGTGTTTTCCCTGTGTTTTCCCTGTCAATCTGAATTTTCCCTGAACACTATACATACATATATAAGCAGCCTCCATCCACTCCTCACAGCTACACCAACTCCACCAAATTACAGAATATTTAACATTTCATTCAATTATTTTGAGTAAAAGGCTAGTGTAAAGATAGCACCCATGGGTCATATTCGTAAAGATTTAACGTCAGTTTTATCTTCGATTATCCGAGTTGCATTTAACTGCTAAGTTGCATAAAATAACTCAGGCGTTAAATCGTATGCAACTCAAGCATAAATTTGAGAAATTTATGCCCAGGCCTCCACTGAACATTTTAACATTTTAAGTGAAAAATTGTCAATATCAAATGATTTAAACGCCTGTTTTTGCTCTTGTTCAACAAAATTCTTACAAAAACTTTTAAGTTAAGTTTCTACGCCATCAGAACGGAAAAGCGCATGCTCACATGAGAAAAAATCAAGTTATATTTAACTTCCAAAGTCACGTAACTGCAGTTTTTAGGATGTTAATTTACACATATGCGTTTCGTAAAATATCATGAGAAAAATAAAAAATTTACCGTAAAATAGCTGATAAACTCTTCGACAACAGAATAGAAAATGTATGTCTTAGGCTTCAGACATATGCCTTTTCAAAACAAGCCTTTTGCTGTACCTTCAAAAACGTTTATTTCAACTAAAATCAACCTTTGACAACTAACGTAGCCAAATTGTGTACATATTACGATATCAAATTAAAACAATCCAAAAGAGTCGGAAAAACCAGAAAACGGTATTCTTACTATATGTTGTATACTATATAAGAATACATGTTTAGAAGTAAATGCCGTGAATAGGCAATTACTGGATTTTTCCTTTGATCGTCTTGTATGTCTTCTGCTCGCCGCATGACTTTTTAAAGCCCTATCACCCATGTTAGTAAGAGCGAAAGTCTTTAAACATAGTCTACATCTTGCAGACTTGTTATCATTTTGCACCTGCTCTACCAAGTCACAATATTGTGGATATGTTAACCACGCCCGACTGAATGACGACATGTTCACAATATTACTGATATTCAAGTCAAATATAATTGTTCTTTCAATATCGCAATACTTTTAATCATATAATGTTAAGTGAATCAGGTAGGTTAGGTATCTAAAATATATACAAAATAGATGCATATAGACAAAGCGCAATTAAGATAACTACAGTTTTAGGTCTATGCACAGCTTAAATTGGAAATGAGAACAAAACGTTTTCCACTTTTCCTGAGTACGTTTCAATCCATTACAAAACTTGCCAAAGATCAATTAGAAAATTTGCTAAAGAAAGATCATTTAAAAAATTTCTATAGAAAGATAAAATACTTACCAATGACATAAATAAAAAACGTGCATTTCACATTTCATATACGTTACAGCTGTACAAACGATTAAAGTACTATTTAGGCCATTACAAAAACTTGACCATTTCCCAAATTATTAAAAATTAATTGCTAGCGCAGACAAAGCAAGTTAAAGCAAAGAGATTTCCACCACAAATGTAATAGTAGTAGGGTGAAAAGGACAGTTCCACCGCACTTTGTGACGTCATACTGTCTGGAAGTGACGTCATCATGTCTGGACCGGAAGTGCTGTCTGGACCGGAAGTGCTGTCTGGACCGGAAGTGTTGTCTGGACCGGAAGTGTTGTCTGGAGCGGAAGTCATGATAAGCGTTAGGATAGGCGCGGCCATCCATGAGGTCATAATGAGGTCATAATGAGGTCATACTGTCTGGAGCGAAAGTCTGGAACGAAAGTTGCTTGATAGTTTTGGCCGAGTCAATCATCATGAAGTCAACGAACTCCACCTGTCAATCAGTGTAACCATGGCAACAGACCCTAAAAAGCCATGACCCCCCCCCCTCAAAATTGTGATTTTTGTATATTTATCCGTTTCAGACGATTCTGAACATTTTTCATTTTTTGGGTCGACCACCCCCCCCCCCTCGAAATTGTGATTTTTGTATATTTATCCGTTTCAGACGATTCTGAACATTTTTCATTTTTTGGGTCGACCACCCCCCCCCCCCTCGAAATTGTGATTTTTGCATATTTTTCCGTTTCAGACGATTCTGAACATTTTTCATTTTTTTTGGGTCGACCGACCCCCCCCCCCTCCCCCCCACCGGACTTCACCGCTAGATTTCTCTGCTTTACAGCTGTACAGCAGTACAACTGTAAGTGAGACATTCATATACATAAGTAAAATTCTGCTGAGTCAGCAATTTTTGAACAAAGTTACACACCATATTTTGATTACATGGAAGTAGTATAAAAGCATGAGGGAAACATGTCAACTAGTCAACTAGTAAAACATTGTGTGACGAGAAAAGACTTCACAATGTCAGCATTACTTCTTGACAGATGTATGACTATGGACGACGTCTTCAAAGTGAATTATACTAACTATGTGTTTTCAAAGCTTCCTACTTTTGAATGGGATTGGATGCAGCAAGTGAAGAATTTACATCTGCATTGGGAAGCTGTCGGAAAGACTATTCCAAGTGATTTCATCGACTCGTTTCTACGTGACTGTGAAGATCTACATATACTATCAACTTATGACATTGATTTAACATTTATCATATCAACTTATGACATTGATTCAGCCTTTATCAACGTGAATACAATTTGGGCAGTGGAGCTCATGTTAGTTGTAGCTGCAAGAATCATTTTACTTTATGATGATGATGTTCCATTGACGACGAATGTATAAGACCTTGTTCGGTTCAACCATGGACGAGTTGAAGTGAATTCAAAGCTTTGCAAGAAGTTTGAAAAGCTTGATTCAGCAGACAGTTGGGTATAAAAGGGAGTGAACTCAGCAGAGTGAAGTCATTTCTCAGCAGACAGTTGGAGGGAGTGGATCATCAATACATTGTTGCAGCCATGGAGAACAAGACAAGCAACGCAGCGCAGCGCAGCAGCAGCTTTAAAATTAGTGCTAACTTAACCATTACTGTGGAGCATGGAGAATATGGGCCATTTCTACGCATCACACGTGGAGAGAGATGGTGTGCTTATTCACCATCTTTGTGGAAGATTGTGTGCCAGAGCTTGAAAAATTTACGCGACATTGGCTTCAAACTATACTTAACGCAAACGAAGTGGCTTGAAGTCATTTCATACTTGGATATGCGTTATGTGAGTTTTGTGCGCACGTCACGGTTTGAAGGGAAAGAATACACACATCACATCAACATGAATGATGGTGAATGGGAGACACTGCTTCAGGAGATGGACAACATCAAATCAGCCCTATCACCATGTGAGGAATGTCATGACAAGAAAACGATCATCAAGCTGCAAAAGGATGGTCGGATGAAGGTGTCAAAGCTATCCAAGAAAAGGCTGACTGAAGTTCAGTTGGAGAACATGAGCGTACAAAATCAACTTGGACTTACCTGCGACTATTGTGGTGCTTGTGGATATGTGGAAGATTATCATTGCCACTGCCACAAGTATAATTGCAAGTTGTGTGAACCAAACAACTTCTGCGGCAAGTGTGGAGTACTTAAAGTCAGTGAAGCAAAGTAAAAGCCCACAAGACACTGAAACAAGATGGACGCATGTTTTAAAAATGCTTATATTGACTTGATGATTGCTAAACTTGCTTGCTGTGGCACTCCAGACTATCAACTTTATCATTTGGATGTTTTTTGGGATGTTGTACATCATAGTCTTGATGTGATTGAACTGCATTCAAGATTTCTTGGAGAATGTCATAAAATTGGAATAGAAGAAGATCCTGACTTTGACTTTGATTCTGCACTTTATTCTGCTCGTACTGATGTTGAAGTATATTTCACCGTAGTGGATCATTTGAGAGATTGTTGTAAAGAAGAAGAGGAAACCGAGCAGCTTTATCAAGTAAGTTATATAAAAACCTTTTAAAACATGTTTATGACAACATAGTGAATTCATAACAATGTTTTTCTTACTAGCAAATTTAGTTTTATGTGAGTGTTTTCAACGTAAACAAAGAAAGAACATGATAGAAGAGGCAGCAAATATATTAAAAGATATTTTATTACAGGAAGAAACCGACATGTCAGAATAAAGAAACAAAGTCAACATGGAGAATCTTGTACTATTCAGTAGTCATAAGGACGTTCTTTCAAACATCTTTCCAACACAACTTGAAAAGTATATTGCTTCAGCCATTGTGTCATCCAGAAATGGATATGAAGCAAAACGTATTGCTAAAGGGATAAAGCCATGTCCTTACCAGTGAAGAGAAGTAAAATGCAAGATGTTTTACAAGTCAAATGGAATCAGTGTGTATTGATGTAAAGTTGAAAGAATGTAAAGACACAACTTTAGTTGAAGCAACGTATGATCATTGGTGGGGAGCTGGTGTGAAACAAGTGTCATCTGGATATCCTGGTCAGAATATTATGGGAAAGTTGTTAGAACTGTTGTGTGAGACTTGATGTGCAGACGTGTGAACATGGAGAAGTGTGTTAAGTGAACAGCAACTGGAAAAAACTTGCTGAACTTGACAGACTTGTGCTACATTGCCGGAGCAGCATAACTTGCTAAACCTGACAGACTTGTGCTGCATTGATTCAAGACTCACAAGACTGCATAATTGCGGACATGACACTGAGACAATATATTGTGCAAAAAGCTTATTGTGAAGAAATGTTATCCGCTGTAAAAAAGTTTGCCTATTTAGTCTGTCCTGCTTGTCAACATGAAGAGTGTCAAGAACATACTTGTCATACTGCATGTGTTTATACATATTGGAATGAAGCTAAATATTACATTCATTTAGATAAAGTGTTAGAGAATGCAAATCAACGTTGTGAGAAATATGGTGTAGATGTTATTACATTGGATGAACTCAGTCATTGGTTAATGTTCATTGAAGACCAATGGTCTCCAGTGATTCATACCATTGTATCCATACTTGATTTGTAAAAAAACTTGTTAGTTAAGTTATAAATGCATGTTAGTTAAGTGATGTTGCTTGAGTTATAAAATAAAAGCTGTTCTGTTGAGAAGGTGGTTTTCATTCGGTGTGACCATGTCGACGTGGAAAGACTACTTGACCAATATTTACTTCAAACCTGGACAGCCTGGAGCATTTGCTGGTCCTTACAAACTGTATCACATCTTACGAAAACATAATCAACCAGTCACACATTCACAAGTGAAGAAATGGCTACAGGATCAAGATGCTTTTAGTTTACTACAACCTGTCAAATACAGGTTCAAAAGACAACGTGTGATTACACGTGGTATTGATGATATGTGGGATATTGATTTGGCTGATATGGGAAACATAGCTCCCTATAATGATGACATACGCTTTTTACTCATTGTCATTGATGTGTTTTCCAAATATGTCTGGGTACAGCCAATACCTAATAAATCACATACCAGCGTCATACAAGCTTTCCAAAAGATTTTTCATGACACACGACGAAGACCGCGAACTCTAAGGTCTGATAAAGGAACAGAATTTAAAAATAGATGGGTAAAAGCATTTTTGAAGAAAGAAGGCATTCATGCTTATACCACAAAGAATGAAACCAAAGCCAACTTTGCTGAAAGAGTCATTCGTACTCTGAAGGGAATGATGTATCGGTATTTTCTACATAATCAAACCTACCGCTACGTAGACATTCTTCCAGACTTGGTGTACAATTACAACCATAGACCTCATGGTTCTCTTCCTAATAAATATGCTCCAGCCGAGATTCGTAAAGACAACGAATCAAAAGTGTGGAAGTATATGTATGTCGACAAACTGAAATTGAAACCGAAGAAGAAGAAGAAGTATAAATTTAACATTGGCGATTATGTTCGCATTTCCCACATTAAATATGTGTTTCAACGCGATTATCACATCAAATGGACGCAAGAAGTCTTCATTGTCACACATCGTTGTAAGAAGCAAGGAATACATTTGTATCGTGTGAAAGACTTTTTAGACGAAGATATTGATGGACATTTCTATGAAGAAGAACTGCAGAAAGTGACCAAAGATATTGAATCTATTTATAGAATTGAAAAGGTCTTGAAAACACGTAAAAGACGAGGAGGTGTGAAAGAATTATTTGTCAAGTGGTTAGGTTGGCCAAACAAGTTTAACAGTTGGGTGAAAGAAACAGACATTCAACAATGAAGCATCCATTTACATGTTTGGTCTCTGGACCTACAGGCAGTGGCAAGACGTCTCTGGTGAAGGAAATTCTAGAACAAAAGTTGATTCAACCCTCTCCGAAAAACATTTTATGGCTCTATGCAGCAGATCAGCCTTTGTACAAGGGAATGAAAGGCGTGAAATTTTACCAAGGCATTCCAGATGACATTGAAGAGCGTTTTAACCCGAAGAAACCAAACTTACTTATCATTGATGACTTAATGACGAAATGTCATAGTGATGAGCGTATGACACGTCTCTTTAGTGTTGGCAGCAGTCATCAAAATCTAAGCATTATCTTTATTGTGCATAATTTATTCCATCATGGGAAAGAGATGCGAAATATTAGTTTGAATACACATTATATCATTCTGTTTAAAAAATCCGAGAGACAGTCAACAAATTAGTACATTGGCGCGGCAAATGTATCCTAGAAGATCTCAATTTCTCATAGAAGCCTATCAAGATGCTACAAGCAAACCTCATGGTTATTTATTCATTGATTTAAAACCAAAGACAAATGATCAACTACGTATTCGTACAGGCATTTTACCAAAAGATACACATTATGTATATATTGATAAAGCAGTGTATGAACAAGAACCAACTCATTTGACCATTCGCAGTCAAGATGTCTAAACGTATTCGAGCGAACCAGCCGTTTCTTCATTTGCTTGCACGCAGTGGGCCTAAACGACGTAAATCCTTGCTACAGCAAGCTACAAAGGAGGAATTAACAAGCTTGTTTGAAATTTGTTTGAATATATTGCAAGGACATTTATCCTTAAGCTCAAAACGGTTTAAGGAATTTAAACGTGAACGTCATACGCTACGTACTCTAGCAGATAAGAAGATATCCCTTCGACGAAAAAAGAAGTTGATTAATCAGAAAGGAGGATTCATTGGAGTTATTGCTAGATTGGCATTGCCCTTGTTAGCCAAACTGCTGCTAAAATGAAACATACGATGAAAATGGTCCTCATTCCTGAATATGAATATAAAATGTTGCTAGAAAAGAAGGGAAAAGATGGTGAAATCAAAACGAAAGTGAATAAACTTTTACGTGGGAAACGAACACGTGAAAAGGCTATAGAAATGTCTCAACTTCTTGGTCGTCATTTACGAACAAGTCAGTCTAGGCAGCAAAAGCCCTCATCATCATCATCACCACCTGAAAAGCCAGAAAAGTTATTTTTAAGTCATTTTCAACCTATCTATCATGGAAAAGTAACACAACTTTTAGCAGAACTGAAGAAATATGGTACGACATGGACAGACAAGAATGAACTTGTGTTGAAAACGGGTGATATTATAGCAAATTCCAACATGGTTGATTTGATGAAAGAAGCATTGGTGGCGACAAGAAGAAAAGAACGAGCCATACCACCATATGGCTGGCATCCATTTATCCAGGAAATTGTTGATGCTAATATTCCAAAAACAATGTTTAGTAAAAAGACCACTCGTGACGACATTACAACAGAAATGAAACAACGTCAACAAAGACAGTTTCCTGAAGGATGGGAAAATTTTTAATATGGTTGAAAGAGCTATGTTGTTGTTGTCAGGAAGATAAACCAACTATTCCTGTAAAAATAAGATGTACAAGTGCTTGTTGTGAAGGAGAAATAAAAGACCATGTGAATGAGGATGAGATTTGGCATACTTGGTCGAATGGCGCGCGCTATCGTGAAGTATATAGACAACGTCAACGCACCTATACCATTTAGTTCCCATCATGGAGTCGACAAGCTTTTACATCACTTTGCCTAGCAATGCGAGTATGACCTATTATCCCAACAACAAGGCTTCGAATTATCAAATTCGTATGCCTCGAACTATTTATCTGAATGGAAAATATGAAGTGGCTTTAGCTGAAATTCAATATCCACATACATGGACAACGATGAGACAGGGCATGGACTACTCTATTCAGTATCGACAAGAACTATTCGATGATCCTATTCTTAGCACTCTCGATATTCCTTATGGGTACTATAGAACCATACAAGAACTATGTGAGGCAGTGAATGAAGAAGCGACTAATGCTCTGAAACTTACAGAAGCTATTCGAATAAAGTATGATAAGACTAGACGACGCGTGTTTCTATTTCTCGATTATGGTTATGAAGTGTCCTTTTCCGCTGGATTAGCTGAGATTTTAGGATTTATCCCAGATCACTGGTATACTGAAACATGTACAGCTGACCATAAAGCGGATGTGAAACAGGGGTTTTATACACTGTATGTGTATTGTAGCATTTGTGAACCACAAGTTGTTGGTGATTATTATGTTCCGTTACTACGTTCTGTTGGCATACAAGGTCATGATGGAGATATTATCATGAAAACGTATGGCGAACCGCATTATGTTCCTGTAAACACATCCAAATTTGACATGATAGAAATGAATATTAAGGACGACACAGGTCATAATGTTCCATTTCAAACTGGAAAGGTGATCTGTAAACTTCATTTTCGACCAAAAGCAATATGAAAGCTTATACACACGATCCGTCTGCATATCGCAACCATTTTCTTCGTCAAGTGGGCGGGGAATTACCAGGATTCAAAGGAGCGCGAATCCAATATGGCGATGGTATTGGTTCAATACTGGGATCATTGGCTCGCAAAGCTATTCCACTACTTAAGGCTGGGGCTAAGATCGTTGCGCCACATCTTAAGAAGGCTGCAAAGAATGTCGCGAAAGATGTGACGGGCCGAGTAGCAGAACGTGTGTTTGGAGAACAAAAGCGTGTGCAACCGACGAAACGTGCCAGAAGACGAAAAACAGCCAGACGGATAACATCAAAATATCGCAAAGATATCTTTTGAAATCATGTCTCTCATTCATAATCATTCGTGTGAATGTAGTCTTTCTCCATTGGAATGGTTTCACGTACCACCAACGCAAACTGCTGTAGAGAAAAGTTATAATGTTGACTATCAACCACTTACAAGCATTAGAGAAGGCGCTCCAATAGAATTCTACATTCCTGCGAGTACAGAAGAATATCTGGATTTAAAGAACAGCAAACTCCATATTGTATGTCGCATTCTAAAGGCTGATGGAACAGAGTGTGGCGCAGATGATAATGTCTCTTGCATCAATGACGTGTTTAATGGGTTATGGTCTAATATTGAATTGTTTCTGAATGATCGTTTGGTTTCGCATAGCAACAATACTCATGGTTATACCAGCATTATCTCTCATCTCATCCATGACTCGGAAGAAAGTCTGCATTCTGAGCGCTCTATGCGTCTCATGTACAAGGATACTGCTGGGTCAATGAATAGTCATGAGGTGAAAAGACCTAATCATGAACAATATGTATCCGGGTTTCATGTCAATGCTGACGGCGGTGACTTGGCTGAGCAAGGAAACAATGGCTTACATCATCGTTATTTGCATACTCGTCTTAGCCGTGATGTTATGCTCGCAGGTGGTTTAAGGATAGATTTGTTTGAGCAGGATCGTTATCTTCCGTATGGCATCAGTTTGAAATTGCGTTTCCATAGACAAAAAGATGACTATGTATTGATGGCTGCAGATAATACCTATAAGGTAGAAGTGAAAGAGGCATTTTTAACCATTCGCAAAGTGAGGGTGAGTCCAGGTATTCAGTTAGGACATACAGATGCATTGATGAAAAGTCCTGCCAAGATCATCATCACTAGAAAAGAATGTAAAGTCTTAGCTATTCCAGCAGGATTTCAGTCTTTTGTGAAAGATAACATCTTTTTGGGTCAATTACCAAATCGTATTGTCATTGGTCTGGTTCATAATGAAGCTTTTGGTGGATCAGTATTGAGGAATCCATATGATTTCAAACATTTTGATCTGGACTATATGCAACTGTACACGGATGGTGAACCAGTTCTATCCAAACCTCTCAAGCTTGACATTACACAGAACAAATACCTGAACGCTTTTGAAACGCTTTACAAATCGTTTGATCGATTGAATGGTGAGAAAAGTTCCATTATAAAACGGGAAGATTGGCCTAGAGGTTATGCTTTATTTTCGTTTGACTTAACACCGGATTATGATGGCGATGATCATTTCCCCCTGATCAAGCATGGGAATTTGCGGCTAGAAATGAACTTTGCTACGGCTTTGCAACCTACCATCAATGTCATTGTCTATGCTGAATTTGACAACATTATTGAGATCAGTGCAAATCGCAGCATTCAATTCGACTACCAGTCATGAACACGAAGAAGATTGATGCCATATTGAGTCATGATGTCATGACCAAAGACTTATTTCAAGGCGTGTTTGCCATGGACCAGTTACCGTCTTTACAACGCGGTGCCTATGTCATCAACACAGACGATCAAGATGAACCAGGAGAACATTGGGTGGCAGTGTATTATGATAAAGACCCTGTGGAATATTTTGACTCTTATGGACTATTCCCTCTCGATGATCGTTTAGATATGTTTTTAAGAAATGACTATATGTATAATTCTATCTCATTACAAACGCCAATATCATCGTCATGTGGTTTTTATTGTGTGTATTATATATGGCATAGAGCTCGAGGTCAGAGTATGTTTGATATTGTGAATATATTAAAAAGAAAGGATGGTGATTTTATTGTAAAGGACTTTGTATATAGACATTATAAACCATTGTTTTATTAATGTTGTTGTTGTTATATTAGTTAAGTTGTAGTTAAGTTGTTGTTGTTAAATAAAACAAACCAAGTTTTCAAACAGTCTTGTTTATTGTGTTCTATTTACAAAGTTTACAAACACTATTTACAAAGTTTACAAACACTATTTACAAACTTTTATTTACAAAGTCTATTTACACTATTTACAAACTCTTAACTACAAACTTTTATTTACACTATTTACAAACTTTTATTTACACTATTTACAAACTTTTTATTTACAAACACAGTCATTTTTTCAATACATTCATCAATGCATGCCATTCATTAGAATCTAAATTGATATAGGTATCATAGACATTACATCCATGTTTGTAAATGCTATGAAAGCTCACATAACACACATCACCAAACTTTATCACTTTCACAGTAACATGTTCAGACAGTTTCAGTTCATATCCTTCTTCTAAGTCAATGTCCATCACACGCATAGGTTGTGGCAGCTCAATGGATTTGGTACCCCGCATAAGTTGTATTCCATACTCTTTGAATTCAAGCGTTAGGTTCTTTCCAATCCAATGCTTGTAACAGCGCGTTCCATTCCACTGTGCTGAGGGTGATGATGTCGTAGTGTTCTGTAAGCTCGTCATATTGGCGAAATTGTACAAACACGTCTAGACCGTTCTCAGTCACACGCACTTCTAATTCATTTGAGACTGCTAGGAGAAAGCCGGGTATTCTCAACTTGTCTAGATAATCCTTCAACACGGATTGGTCATCAAGCGATAGGACGAGATACTGTCCAAAATGTCGTAGCACAATATCATCACATAAGTTTCTCATGTATGAGAATCCATATGTTATGGGTTCATAATCCAACACATAGTCTTCCATCTCGTCCATGTATTTTATACTCGGATGATGTTGAACAGCGGATGTTGTATCGCTTCTAGGAATCGTAAGGCTGCGCGCCAGTTCTTGATATCAAAGAAGATCAACTGTGCATAGGGTGTATCTGGCACAACTCCCTTATAATCCTTTGGATAATCCTGTAAAAGATTTCTACAGAATGTCACACGTATCTTAGAATCATATTCAGCCACCGTCACTTCCAGTTTATTTTCAAGTCTGCGTTTAAACCCAGGTTCAAGCGGTATGTTTTTAAAGTCTTTCCACACTTCAGGTTTAAACCGATAAGCAGAACTTCTCCGAGAACCCATCATCACTTCATTCCTCTCATTAACTTTAAGGTAAACACCATCGTCCAACATGAGTGCATTCATGATTGTTACCTTGTTATGACTTGTCGTCTTGTCTGCGAAGCCTTTTATCCACTTCTTTCACCTGCTTCTTCAGCATTTTCCATTCAGGTATTGTCAGCAAGATACCCTTTTTCGTTGGACGGTTTTTTCCAGTCCCCTCATCTCTGAGGTATTTGCGAATGTTTATCACACCTTCATTACTTTGTTTCATAATCTTGATATACTTTCCATTGCCCAGAGAAAGCATTCCATCCCACGACTGTGGTGTTGGTGCCGTCGCCGTCGCCGTCTCCACTTTTAATTTCTTGATGGTAGTATCAGGATGTTTCACATTCATGTCTTTGACTGTATCAGCAAGAGTATCCATATCCGTTGTTGCAGATCTTTTCCGATTCATGTTGACGCTTCAGTGTTCACACTTCAACTGACTCTAAAGTTGAAGTGTCTCCCCCTTATATACTGTAATGTCCATGCGCCAAAGTGGAATAGCCATCACTCATCACATATCGCTTGTCATCAAAAGGAGAGAGAGCCACTTTCCTCAACTTCTCCGAGAAGATCTGGTGGTCATGACTTCGAATCATGTGTCCTGTAGTCATCGTTTGCGTTTGGTTGAACAAACTGTCTCTATACTGCTGATGTTTCATCCGTCTTTGACACGCGCGAGTGATGCCTTTGGCCGTACGTTTTTCATTCCCACCATACATCATACTATACATTTTCGGCCGAAGTCCAACAAACTCTTCAATGGGAATGCCCGCCGTCTCATCTTTCATTTTCCCAAGCACTTTCTTGTTCACGTTGGAATGCAGGAAATGATCTGGGGGATAGTCACTTGTGTCGAACAAGTCGGCATCTTCCTGCATGTCTTTGTAGATATCTTCCGTTTCTATGTCATAACATAGACTGTCGGTGTCGCTGAACAACAGCTTGGCGTCGGGATACTTGGTCATGATGTAGTTGTAATGAAAGTGGAACATGAGCACCTTGCTGAGGTCGAGAATGGTGAAACCAACTTGAATGGGTTTATCCAGAAGCAGATCCACTTTGCGCAAATGTACCGCGGTTAAATCTTCGTTGAAAATTCTAAATTTGTGGAAGGAAGGTTTGGCCACAAGTTTCTTGAACCGCTTTTCCTGGTGAACGAGTTCCACATTCATGCGCTTTCTCACATTTTCCATGGTTTTGCCAAACACAGAGTTGTTCATCAATTTGAAGAAGTCTTTCTCAAACGGGTTCTTGGCCAACTTTCTCTTTTCCGTGTTCAAGGAGATGTATTTTGCCAACCATTTGCTCTGTGCAAACATGATGGCACGATGCACCTTCGTGACTTTCAATCCCAGTGAGACATATTGCTGTAAATTTCTATAATGAAGCACATATTTCATCTTGTCACACAGGTTGGGAATGAGCTTTTCACTAGGTTTGCCTTTCATGTTTAGATCTTTCCGTAGCTTCTGACTATGTTTTGACAATTCTCCCACTTTCACACATTTCCGTTCTGGAGCCACTGGGTAGTGATTATGACGATCATGGATTGAATATGGGTATTCCAAATCCACTTCTAAAATGTACCCAATCTCATCATCTTCATCCACATCCATAAAGTCAATGGATTCTGGCTCGCTCACCCACATAAATCCACTTTCCGGCATGCTTTGCGACATGGCCCAGCCATACAAGTTGTTTGCATCCAGGTACGTCAAGTAGTTGGTTGGTTTCGTGGGATCGTAATCTGCTACGTAGGGGTTATTTGCTTTCGCATACTTGTGTGTGATGACAGATATTCCTCCACGTAGACCTTGTTCAACCATTTGGTACATGTCAATGTCGTTGATCAATTCCAATTTCACCTTTGTCGCTTTCAACATAGCATCCCACGACAGTCCTGGCGCTGTATAGTAGTGAGCAGGATCCAATTCATACGTGTTGAGACATACGTGACGGAAGTTTTCAAACACGTCAGCCAGCAGCAACACATCTGATTTCAGGTACAAGTCATGGTATTCGCCAAATTTAGTACAGTGGAATGTCTCCCACACCTTCTGCGCATGCGCATAATCCTCATCGCTAATGTCTTCTTCACTGAGCAGACTGTAAAACTTGTCTTTGGACGGCAGTTGTGTTTCAGCAAACTTGGATGGCTCATCCACGTAATCATAAGGGTACACTCCCTTTCTCAACAGTAAATCTTGTTGGTCACTATCGTGAATGTGTGACGTCATGTGATAAAAGTTGTCTTTCCCTTCTGCTGCCAGGTTGGAGACCAACTTCTGTAGAGAAGTACTCATGAACTGATAACTGTCCGTAAATTTCAGATTGCTCATGGTGAATGCAATATATTTCTCAACGGTGTTGGGAATGACTGTAATCCTTTCGTTTTTGAACTTTCCAATTTCTTCCATGATCAAATGACTGTCATAGCCTCGTAAATTGTGGAAAAACACAGGAATGATGAAAGAATCTTTATCTCCCTGCTGATCTTTTCTAAGTCGAAATTGTAAATTGCATTGACTATGTGCAGCTCCACGGTATTTGCCATTGATATGGTCATGATCTCTCACATGATCTGCTCCTAGAGGCTCATGACAAATGTAGCAATCTGTGGCGTTCTTATAATGCTCTTCATCTTCATGAGTCATGACCATTTTCTTTGGCTGTAGCAAGCCATGCACAATACGATCACGCTCATTCACCATATGGTCTAAAAAGACTTTCACAGCATTATCTCCTCGATATACGACTGGAGCACGTGTATCATACTGGCTGACAACCACATAGGCGAAGCTGTTTGGACGATGATGTTGATACTTGTCCCCTTCATGCTTTTTCGTGAAACATTCAAAGTCTGCATAAATGACAAACGGCGCTCGCTGTTGTTTGGCTACATTCTTGAACTTGATGAAGGGTTCCTTGGGGAATGATAAACGTTGTGCACCATGCTTGCCACACACTTCACGATGCTTGTCTAACAGATCTTGTCGCCTAAACCCGTGAAGACAGTTGAAACAATAAAAAGCAGCTCCATCATGTTTTGATCGATAAGCCATCAGTCTGCTGAAATTCTTGATGAGGCAGTAATGTCTTGTCTTGTCATTGCTAATCAAAAGTAAGTTGATTTCTCTGGCGCTGTTGGCGCTGGTGTTTCGGCTGAGTTGTATGGGAACAACGACATCATGTTCATATCCAAACACGTTAATGGACACATCATTCTCCTTTTCAAACTTTGGAATGTCTGTAATCGGTGTGGGAAATGTCATGCTTTCTACCTTCAATTCGTTCTCAAATGCTTTGTATTGATGCACACGCTGTGGGTCATTGCTTGTTGAAGGGTGAAGGTGAGCCAATACAGACCATAAGAAGCACTTGTTGTCTTTATTCTGAATGTTTAACACACCTCCTGTATTCTTTACTTTCTTCGGTAGTGGGATAAAACTGCTCGCTTCCAGTGGCGCTGACGTAGCTGTATGTACTTCAATGAATAATATGTTTTCCAACACCCAGCCAGAGCCTTGTCGCTCATGTTCATCAAACCTGGTAAACAATTCTTTATAGGCTTCTGGTAAGTCCTTCTCAATATCCGTTGGATTGTATGCTGCATATGTCGGACTACTGATGAAGGCATTATCCACTTGTTCTACCATCACGCCTTCAACATTTGGTGTCATTTTCTTGAAGCGTGCATGTACCACAATGTACCATTTCATGCCACGGTTTAACGTCTCTAGCAAATGTCTCTTGATTCTATTCT
Source organism: Protula sp. h YS-2021 (assembly GCA_949752745.1). Lineage (NCBI taxonomy): Eukaryota > Metazoa > Annelida > Polychaeta > Sabellida > Serpulidae > Protula > Protula sp. h YS-2021. The sequence continues at coordinate 91,964,366 of OX457027.1, read as the reverse complement.
CTTGTTGTCGCATTTCAAGTAGCAAATCCGATCCATCTTCAGGCTCAAACCGTCTTTCCTGTGCGTTTTCACCAAGACTCACTCTTCTGCCTCTGCCTACTTGTCCTGTCTCTTTCTTTCTTTGTTCTTCATGAGACACATTTTCCATCTCAACACATGCATGCGTCTCAAATGCATCCAAAGATGGAAATATTTTAATACATTCACCGCAGAGGACTGGATCAGATCTTTCAACATCATCTTGTAAGGTCTTTCGTCTCTTGGCTTCAATCTGCTCAACAAGCTCTTCACGAGCACGTTTCAACCTAGCTGGTTTACATCTATGTGTCACGAACACTTCCAGAGATGGAAATGTCACATCACAATCATGACAGTAGACTGTTGCCATCATTGTTGTTTCTTCAACTGCTAGAACTGAAATGAAGTAAAATATACGTTTCACTCTTCCTTTTATACCACTTCAATGGTGTGTTAACTCAGCAGAATGTATCACTAGTTGACTAGTTGACATGTTTCACTCATGCTTTTATTCTACTTCCATGTAATCAAAATATGGTGTGTAACTTTGTTCAAAAATTGTTCAAAAATGCTGACTCAGCAGAATTTTACTTGTGTATATGAATATCTCACTTACAGTTGTACAGTTGTACTGCTGCACAGTAGAGACATCTAGCGGTGAAGTTAAATGGTCTGCGAAATGGTATTCATCCGCGAAGAAGCACTGTAATGGTGAAATTTTCAGTCAACTATAACGAAAGTTATAACGAAAGTTATCACAATTTTAAGTTAAAATGGCGGTAAAAATGCATACAGCCAGCTGCGCAAATAGCCTATGACTACTTTATAACAAAACTTTACATAAAACTGAATCAAATGGTGAAATTTTCATATAAATCGACCAAGCATGAAAGGTATTGTTTTACAAAGTTTCAATTAAGCAAATAACCAAAGTTTGTTTACAAAGTTTGTTTACAAAGTTTGTTTACAAAGTTTGTTTACAAAGTTTGTTTACAAATTTTCAATTATGTAAATAAGTCAAGTTTGTTTATAAAGTTTGCTTACAAATTTTGTTTATAAAGTTTGTTTACAAATTTTGTTTATAAAGTTTGTTTACAAAGTTTGTTTACAAAGTCTGTTTACAAATTTTGTTTATAAAGTTTGTTTACAAATTATATTTATAAAGTTTGTTTATAAAGTTTGTTTACAAATTTTGTTTATAAAGTTTGTTTACAAATTTTGTTTATAAAGTTTGTTTACAAAGTTTGTTTACAAAGTTTGTTTACAAATTATATTTATAAAGTTTGTTTATAAAGTTTGTTTACAAAGTTTGTTTACAAATTTTGTTTACAAAGTTTGTTTACAAAGTTTGTTTATAAAGTTTGTTTACAAAGTTTGTTTACAAAGTTCACTTTTTATTTATAAAGTTTCAATAAACACTTACCGAAATAGTTGTCACTGGATGCCATCTCTGGATCTGATGTGATCCAATTGCTGTCTGTAACTTTTGCTTCCTTGCTCCACTCACCGAAATGACTGTCACTGCTGGATGCTCATCCCTTATATACCCCTCTGATGGAACTGAAGCTGACTTGACAGAATGTTGCTCGCCTAGGGGGGGGGGGGTCGGTACATAGTATGTCCTAGGGGGGGGGGGAGGGGGGTCGGTCGACCCAAAAAATGAAAAATGTTCAGAATCGTCTGAAACGGATAAATATGCAAAATCACAATTTCGAGGGGGGGGGGGGGTGGTCGACCCAAAAAATGAAAAATGTTCAGAATCGTCTGAAACGGATAAATATACAAAAATCACAATTTCGAGGGGGGGGGGGGGGGGGTCGGTCGACCCAAAAAATGAAAAATGTTCAGAATCGTCTGAAACGGATAAATATACAAAAATCACAATTTCGAGGGGGGGGGGGGGTCATGGCTTTTTAGGGTCTGTTGCCATGGTTACACTGATTGACAGGTGGAGTTCGTTGACTTCATGATGATTGACTCGGCCAAAACTATCAAGCAACTTTCGTTCCAGACTTTCGCTCCAGACAGTATGACCTCATTATGACCTCATTATGACCTCATTATGACCTCATGGATGGCCGCGCCTATCCTAACGCTTATCATGACCTCACTTCCGGTCTAGACAACACTTCCGGTCCAGACAACACTTCCGGTCCAGACAACACTTCCGGTCCAGACATGATGACGTCACTTCCAGACAGTATGACGTCACAAAGTGCGGTGGAACTGTCCTTTTCACCCTACTAATAGTATTGAGTGCATACTTAATTAAGAACATTAAAAGGTAACACATATGTCATTTGATTATATCTATATGTTTTTTGTTCCTGTCAAAGGAAACAATTACGATTTTTTCATGAAGGACTGCACTCAATATCTGCGAGCTCTGGGGCAACAGTTGCTCAATTCCGTTTTAACTTTATGTGCGCCTTTGTGTTCAAATATCACAGTCTTCTCATTTCTCATAATTCTTGCTAGTCACAAATGTTTGAAAGCATTATTCTAAATTGAAAAGCTCACATAAAATTACCAGTAGCCATAACAAAAGACACAGAACACACAATACTCAATAGAATAGTATAACATAACATATAACATATAAGGGTGTCACGAAATTAAAGTTAGCCTCGACAGATTTGAAGAAAAAATGCTCCGAAGGCGCAAAAAAAAATATTCAAGATAACAATATATAAAATAATTATGTTTACAAAATTCCATGTGTTTTCCCTGTGTTTTAGGCTGGCAAAATAAAATTCCCTGTATTTTCCCTGTGTTCAGGCGAAATGTAAAAATCCCCTATGTTTTCCCTGTCTGGAAAAGTACGTCGTGACTTTCCCGGTTTTCCCTGTTTTTCCCTGTTGTGGGCACCCTGTTCGTGCTACGAACTCTGGAACAGTCCATCCAGCACAGCACTTACAGACTGACAACAACAGTGACATACAGTATGAGAAGTCAGCCAATTAAGCAAGGAAGTACTTTATTGTCCTGGTTGTGAGCTAGTGGCATACGTTGTTAGACAATTAATGACAAGTCTTCAGATATGTGTAATCCAGGCACACGCAGTGCGCAACAATAGCTAAAAAATGGAACTTTGATCGCTGGGTTCTCGAATTCTCGTGTATTCCGACCATAAGGCGTTTTAACAGTTTATGTAACCCATGCGCAGCTTCTACCCAAGGATGAAGCAAGAGTTGCAGTCTTGCCGTCAGAGAGGGTGATGGTCTAGTCTGTGTTAGGCTTTTCCAAGTTCTCAGGTATTACTGGGTTTTAACGTTTTCGGCTGACCATGTAACTACCGAATTCAAGCCTACTATAATTTATATCAAAATTGGTGTAATTCTGAAGATTTTAAGAATCCTTTTGAGAAGTATTAATGATCGATTTGGACGCACCGACGCAATAACGGCTGAGACGGAATAACGATATTATGATCTATATTCATGCAGAGATGTGGGTACCACGGACCCGTAGACATTATTATCCGAACTCTTGTAGTGAAGCGGGTACCCAGGGTCTGTAGACATTATGATGCGAACTCATGTAATGGTGTGGGTACCCAGAGTCAGTGGTCATTATGATCCGAACTCGTGTAGTGACGTGGGCACCCAGGGCCTGTAGACATCATGATGCGAACTCGTGTAGTGACGTGGGCACCCAGGGACTGTAGACATCATGATGCGAACTCGTGTAGTGACGTGGGCACCCAGGGACTGTAGACATCATGATGCGAACTCGTGTAGTGACGTGGGCACCCAGGGACTGTAGACATCATGATGCGAACTCATATAGTGACGTTGGCACCCAGGGACTGTAGACATCATGATGCGAACTCATATAGTGACGTGGGCACCCGGGGTCTGTAGACATCATGATGCGAACTCATATAGTGACGTGGGCACCCGGGGTCTGTAGACATCATGATGCGAACTCATATAGTGACATAGGCACCCAGGGACTGTAGACATTATGATGCGAACTCATGTAGTGACGTGGGCACCCGGGGTCTGTAGACATCATGATGCGAACTCATATAGTGACGTGGGCACCCAGGGACTGTAGACATCATGATGCGAACTCATATAGTGACGTGGGCACCCAGGGACTGTAGACATCATGATGCGAACTCATATAGTGACGTGGGCACCCAGGGACTGTAGACATCATGATGCGAACTCATATAGTGGCGTGGGCACCCAGGGACTGTAGACATCATGACGCGAACTCATATAGTGGCGTGGGCACCCAGGGTCTGTAGACATTATGATGCGAACTCATGTAGCGACGTGGGCACCCAGGGACTGTAGACATTATGATCCGAACTCATGTTGTGACGTGAGCACCGAGTTTCTGTAGACGTTATGACCTTACTCAAGCACAGGCGTGGGTACCCGTTGCCCGCATACGGCCTTAGTCATACAAAGGCGTGAATACACAGGGGCCGTAGACATTATGATTTGTACTCATGCAGACAGGCGGACACCCAGGGCCCGTAGACATTATGATCCGTTCAGATGCACAGTTGTGCATACCCAGTGTAGTAGAAATTATGATTCATACTCACAGAGGCGTCAGTACCCAGGGCTCGTAGACATTATAATCCGTACTCACAGAGGCGTGAGTACCATGGCCAGGACTCGTAGACATTATGATCCGTATAGATGCACAGTTGTGCATACCCAGGCTAGTAGACATTATGATCCATACTCAGAGATGCGTGAACACCCAGGCCTAGCAGACACCATGATCATAGACACCATAGACATTGTGATCCGCACTCACGTGAGTACCCAGGGCTCGTAGACATAATGATACTCACAGACGAGCAGGTGCCATGAGCCAACAGACTTATAAACTGTTAATTCACAGTAAGGGTTGTCGTCTGCTCGAAGTGGCACTGCGGAGCCGGTGGCACTGAGGACCCGACAAAGTTTTCATATGAACTCCCCGCCCCCGCCCCCGCCCCCGCCCCCGCCCCCAATCTTTAATTGTGTCTTAAAATCACTGCTTCTTCCGCCCCCTGCCACCCTGTTAGGTGACGCCCTCAGGGGTGGTATGGGATCTTTTATCTTCTTGTATTCCCACCGCACCCCCGCCCCACCACCCAAATATGTTTATCCCAATATCTTACAGTTTTTTTTCATAAAATGTATACAAATACACATCTCTATTCACAAAATGTTCAAGGAAAAAAGATGCGAAATTTCACTTTTTGGCATATATATAAAATATATTTATATTTAGCCCCCATCCCCACCCCACACCTCCTACATAACAAATTGCGTTTTTTTTTTTTTTTTTTTTTTTTTTTTTTTTTTTTTTTTGCCTTTCCCACCGGCTTTGTAATTAAAGATTTGAAGCGGCTTGATCAAAGCACCAATATGACCAGCATTGACGTATTCACATGGCATGGTTTTGTTCGCTCTTTTTATGCATTCCACCTTTCGGTGTTGATGCACTGAGACGTGCATTTTTCGCGTATGTGCCATTTTAGCCAATTTAGCCTATATTGGCTAAATTGGGTGCATTTTAATTGTTTTTTTCATAAAATATATACAAATACATAGGTCTATTCATAAAATTTTTCAAAAAGTTAATCTTTTTGGGATTGAAGGGGGGGGGGATGGGGGCAGAGAACGGGGAGGGGGACGGGGGGGCTAAAATGCAATTTATCTTTTTGGGAGGGGGGCATATATATATATATATATATGGGGCAGGGGCCATAAAAATTTTTCGATTGTTAATTTTCAAAATGCTTCTTCTCCCGGATTCCTTTATAAATTTGTAAGATTTTTCTGCAGCCGGGTTTAGCAATGTGACCACTTTTTGGCGACCATACAAGCCTACTGATACGTGATTTACTAGATCTCGGTTGGTCACAATGTCCCTGGACATTCTTGCTTTGTTTTCATTTTACATGTTAGATTTGTCATGTTTGAGAGGGAAAATAAACCATTATAACAATAACAAAAATCATATTTTTCGAAAAAAAAAGTCTAAGTTGTGACATCGATGACCTGTTGGTGGCCCTGAGGCTCGGTTGGTGGTACTGAGGACCCTGTGGTGGTAGTGAAGACCCTGTGGTGGTAGTGAGGACCCATTTCTTTTAGCTTAAAACAACTTAATCTATCATTTTGAAGCAAAAAAAAAAAAAATTGGATCCTCAGTACCACCACCGGGCCCTCAGTACCACCACTTCACTTTTTTCGGAGAGTAACATTGAATTTTGGTTTTGAACTTTTCTTTCAGCTTCAAACAACCTAATCTAGGATTTTGAAGTAAAAAATAGTTTGGGTCCTCAGTGCCACCGGGTCCTCAGTGCCACTTGGGGACCTCATTACCACTGGTGGTACTGAGGTCCCGAGCAGACCGTGACCCCGCCTCTTAATTCACGTCCTGTTTTTCTGCCATCTGCTGACTTTCTTATAAGTGCATTTGTTACATGGGTACCCAATCTTAATTACACTGGGAGGTGCAAGCTGGAAGCCATTTATGAATCCAATGGTGCTTCCGCTGATAAAACCCGATTTCCGTGTTAATAGCGGTCATTTATGGCGCTAATCGCGACAAAATCGCCATACGCATGAGTTCTTTCACCCGCTGGATTGTGCTGATAGCCCTATCCCCTTCCCCTCCCCCGGCCCCTTCCCCCTCCCACCCCCCCCCCCCCCCACACACACATCTTCCAGCCCTTGGAGCTCCAGAGAAAACACAATTAAATGCAATTCTTAGCAATTAAAGGAAACAAGTGTTTCGATTTGGTTCTAACAACTAAAAGGTTCAATTTAATAATTTGATAGACCAACAAGCTTGCTATGTAACCCCAATCACACTCCCGCGTTTTGCGATAATCTCGTACGTGTTAACAACCAATCAAAGTATGAATTATTGAAGTCTATCAGGTCAGGAATTCCCCGAGTAATCTAGGTACTTTGTGTACTTTGTGTACTTGATGTGGGACACCCGACGTTCAATCAGTGTGACACCCAAGCAGCAGGCTGATGTGAGAATGTCAGTTGACAAGCGACAAAATAATAGAAAACCATCGCCAAAGTTTGGCACTTTCCTCACCATTTTTAAGATTTAAGTTTTATTAACTCAAATAGAACAGAGCTTGAAAAATATGATAATTGCTTGAAATAACAGGTTTATTTATTAACCGTACATCTAATAACAGGAAGATAAGTTGAATTTTGAGGTACGTGATAATTAAACGGGCGTAATTGGATTGGGGGGGGGGGGGGGGGGGGGACTCTCGAACAGATACCTCCCTCCCTCCCCTTAATTAGTAACACTTCTACAAAGAGAGTTTTTTTCTGCAGAAATAATGCCCTCTGTTATTTATACGCAGCCTTTTCTATAAATAAACCGCAATATTACGAAAAGCTGTGGTCCATTAACACTCATCTCTAAATCTTTTATCTACAACTGATTGAGCAATTAACGCCGCTCATTGGGTCACTAAGTGAAGGGGGGGGGGGGGTTGTCTAGTATTTTAGCCATAAACAATTTCGAAAACAAAAACCTTTTTCCATTGCTTTAAAGTTAAAATTTGTAAGTTAGTTTTTAATAGAAATTGCTTCTCAAAATATCATTACTTAACGCACGTTTCCTATTGTTTCCGAGGGTTTCCGATTATGTCTTGTTAGTACAAATACGGTTTGTGGAAAGAAATTCATACTTAAATTTTGTTTAGCGAAAATGATTTAGCAAAAATAGTTATAGAGATCGTAATTGAATTTTCAGTCTAATAGGATATATATATATATATATATATATATATATATATATATATATATATATATATATATATATATATATATATATATATATATATATATATATATATATATATATATATATATATAATTCAACAGGCAAAGACTACAATTTTTTAGCAGCAAAACCAGGCAATGTGTTCATTTCATGGTCTTTTCTAGGGAATATATACATTGCCTGATTGAGTCAGGAATTGTAGACACAGCCTGGTTATTTTAGGAGATGTATACATTTCCTGGTTGTAATCATAGCCTGTAACACACACACACACACACACACACACACACACACACACACACATATATATATATATATATATATATATATATATATATATATATATATATATATATATATATATATATATATATAATTTTTTGTTCACTCACTCCGTCAACGCCTTTTGTTTTACCATAGCCACGTGGTCCGTAGATCAATTACCAAAAAAAAAAAAAAAAATACCGAAAATCCAGGCTGTAAAATAATATCAAGCCTCATCGGTTTTCTTGACATGTGTGAAAAAAAAACAGCCTTAAAATGTTATTTTTCGGATGAGGCTAACCAGCGACGCCACTGGTGCAAAGCTGAATGGGCATCGGAAAATAGACGGTGCATGGACGACAATAACAACCTCTATATTGTTCACCAGAAATATAAGCCATGACAAATCGCTTCAAAAATAGGCGAAATTAAGGGGTTTTTTTTCTACTGCCTACTTTTGAAAATATTCGTGACAGTTAACCTTCTGCACCCGATTTTTTGGGTACTCTGACGTAGGGAGCATGACGGCTTGGTCGCTGTCTACTTGGTGGTTTTAGAGTTTTATTTCTCTCCCTCCCCGAACACTCGCGTAACGTCGGGCCGACGTCGGAACGGTATAAACCAGGTCGGAAAACGTCGGCATCGGCTTCGATGCATCGGTAATGCATCGGTTATAGGTTGGCAATAGTCGAATTTCCATTTTTTTCTCATTCGTCGGAAGTTCATCGGTTACCGACGTTGGCCCGATGATTATTTTCCTCAGTTTAATAGATGTTAACAAATATTCATCGGGCCGACATCTTTTTCCGACGAACTTCCGACCAATTGGGAATTTTTTTTGCTAAAAATATTATATTCATATATTACACGTATTTCTCAATGCATATATTATACATATATTTTTATGCATTGGTTATGCGTTGGAAATAGATTAACTTCCGACCAATGGTAAAAAAATGAAACGGATATTGCATACGTATATTCGATGTATTTACTTATACGTACATTATACATATATTTGTATATGTTGGCCCAATGTCTGACATAGACGTACTTCCGACGGAACAAAACTTGATTGTTTTTGAAAAAGATATTACTGATGTATAACCGACGGATTACAATAATCGTATAATATACAAATATATCACTGCATCGGCTATACGTCGGAAATATACCGAATTCCGACGAAAATTATTTTTTTTATTTAAGATATTACAAGCATGTAATATGCGTATAAAAATATACGCATATTATACATATAGTTATATTTGTCGGTGAAACGTCGGAAATATACCGATTTCCAATGGATCTCAAATATATCACTACATCGGCTATACGTCGGAAATATACCAAATTCCTACGAAAACTAATGTTTTTATTTGAGATATTACAAGCATGTAATATGCGTATAAAAATATACGCATATTATACATAGAGTTATATTTGTCGGTGAAACGTTGGAAATATACCCATTTCCAATGGATCTCTAAATTTGTGTATTTCACGCATAACTTGAAATGAAAACTATATATATATATATATATATATATATATATATATATATATATATATATATATATATATATATATATATATATATATATATATATATATATATATATATATATATATTTATATTTATATATTGCGTTGTGTACGAGTGCTCCACATATTCCACAGCGTCGGAAAAAAGATGCTGATATTGCCAACGCGTATTATACGTATTTTTTTAAACGTCTATAAAACGTATATTTTCCTATGTATAAACGGCGTCGGAAATACATCGGAAAAAAGATGCCGATATTGCAATCGTATATTATACGTATTTTTTCTACGTCTATAAAACGCATATTTTCCGATGCTTATTCGGCGTCGGAAATTTATCGATTGACGTTTTGTAGGGGACATTATGAAGAATCAATAGTGGTGCATTATGAATATACTTGAAAATTATCATTTGCCTCAATAAACTAGCCCCAGCCGCCGTGGAGTAGAGTTATGTTCCGCGCCTAGGATGCAAGAGGTCCCCGGTTCAAACCCGAGTAAGTACTAGTGTTCAGTTGCAATATATAGATATGCTATGTTGTATATTGATATGCTATGGTGTATGTATGAATATGTGAATCATGAATGGTTGGTAAAGGTTCAATGGGTCAGTTTTGGTTAGAAACAATTTTTTACGTATAAAAATCATCGGAAGTTCGTCGGAAATGCATCGGAATATAAACGTATAACCGACGTATAGCCGACGGTTGGTAACCGACGTCGAAGAGTTTGTAGGGATATTTCCGACGGTGGCCCGACGTATTAAAAATATATCGGCCCGATGTATATCCGATGTACGAAGCCGCTATATCTATTATGCGTCGGGCCATAGTTAATCCTATGTGCAACCGATACATCGGCCGACGAAGTTGCCGATATTGCCGATCTAGTATAGATTTATTTTAGACGTTACGCGAGTGTTCGGGTCCCTGCCTCTCGTCCTCCCTCCTTCACTAATTTCTTCCGGATGTTTACACAACCTTAGGAAGTTGTTTCGACTTCTATTTTCAATTCGTTTTTTTTTGTTTTTTTTTTGTATAATCGGCATCTAACCAGCGTTGGCGGATGGGCGTTACTTTGACTTTCAACATCTCAATGTTTACTGCGGGCTGTTTTTTATTCATGCGCTTTAGCGAAATTGTCCTCATTTCATTCCATATATTATAGCACAACTTAAGTAAGACTACAACTTTTGACAACTTTGAATAGATCTATTTGGGGTAGGTTTTGGCCTGGAGGGAGGGGAGGAGGGAAGGGGAGGGAAGGTTGGATCGATGATAGGTTTAGATATACGTAATTTATTACCATTATAAATAATTCAATGTTTCTTTTGTATGTGATCAGGAATAAATCACTTTATATCACACCAGACTAACTGTATGAAATTCAAGAGAATTCGTCCCTGGCAGGAAAAGGGCTCCACAATTAAGTATTTTTAGCAATAATATAACGTTATCTGAATTTGGTTGTGAAGGTAAGTTCTTATAGCACGAGGCACTTGAAAATGGACACAAGGGGTGGACAAAAGATTAGAGATTCACTTTATCATGTGTCTCTATGTATAGTTTAGGTTATACAGGCATAAACTTCCGGTTGAAAATCTCGGAATTTAAGTGTTGTGGCAGCTGGGATATCAGTATGAAGTTTTTAAAAAAATACTAATAACATTTAGTTAATTTAATATTTTAGTCTCTTTTTTGTCAGTTAAAGAAAAAAACTGCTTAGAAACAATTGTTATTTGGCTCAACATACAAGATGTATGGACGGAGCCAGAATGCCGGACGTTATACGTAAAGTCCATGGTAAACTAATTGTGGGCCTTTGCCAATGTTTTCAAAGTAGAGACAATACTTTCCGCCTTATGAATGCATGCATTCTCCCCTATACACAGCTAACAGACACAGGAAACGGCAAAACAAGATGCTTGAAAAAGCACCTGGTCTCAGCGATGCTGCTGCCGCTTTTTTTTTTTTATGCCGTATCTACCGTGTCATCTCCGTCACATGTAAGCAAGATGTTGCGTGAATATAAGGGACAAGCAAGGCTTCTTACTCCTGCACTCTTCAACAACGGAAAAGGGGGCTGAAACAACCGCAGAAGAGAACGTTCAGTCGACAGATATTTTACTGTTATACAATTTTGAGCATATTATGGATTGATATTTCTATAAAAGGATTGAAATATCTAATGTTAATACAAATAAAAAGGGTTAGAGGAATATTCCAGAAAGTTGTTATACGTCATGCCAGCGACGCTCTGTTCATCAAAAGAACTGAATTTTTTAAAGTCTCTTTCAGGTGTTCACATTTTATAACGGCATACTTGGGGCAGAAAGTCAAGAAGCAATGGCAAGAGTGTCATTACGTAATACGTCATGGAAAGTGTTTGTGACGAGCGCGAACTTGTTCCTATCTTTGGCCGGAGCCACGTTCTTGTGTAGAAGCGTGATGGACACACAAAGTGATGACGTCAGCAACAGTAGTAGTAACGTCACTGGCGATGTGGATATTCATATATCACATCCGTTGCTGGATACTGAGTCTGGATATATGGCAGGGATAGAGTATGACGGTAAAGATTTGACTGTATAATATACCTAAATACCTAAAGTTAAGACCAATTAACTTTCTATCCAATTTAGATTTTTTGGCGTCTATTCAACGTTGCTTAGAGACGTTGATCAGATGTCGGAGAAAGTATAACGTCTAAACAACGTTGCTTACCAACGTTAAACTGTTTTCTAGGATAAGAAACAAGGTAATTTTTGGCTCGTTTTATTTGGAAATTCATCAATTTCGCGCGCAAAAATTACACATTTTTTACCCTGTCCGGAAAATGGTTACGTCATGCGTTGACTATAACATACGCACTTGCAGAGAATCATACATTCCCCCACCCCATGTCCCTACTTCTTAAACCCTAAGAACATTATGATCGCCCCCCTCCCCTGTTCTAGTAGCATTTTTTATCACTATTATATAGAATTTCGTGACTCTCAAGAGTCCAATTAAAAAAATCTTAAAATACTTTTATGCTGCAATAATTTTAATCCGTTGGTCATTTATAAGATCAAATTTAAAAAAAAAACAATAACAACAACAACAAAGTTATAAAACAAAGGCCTAGTTATAATACCTAACCTCCCATTTTGATTTTTTTGGTGTGGACTGGATCAGTTTTTATATGAAAACGCATTTAGCGATTTGACGTGTTCAGCAACACCCAAAACTTTTCTTTTGAAATTTAAAATGTCGGGTTTGCGCAAACAAATCTGCCTTTTTTTCCTCCAGTAAAACCCCTTGTGTGAAGAGTTTTACCCCAAACTATTGCCCACTTATAGCCAGAATGGGAATTAATGACTAAGATCCAGGAATTTCTTATGGGGGAGGATCCGGATTCTTAAGGATAAGATCTATTGTTGGTCACCCCAAAGTTTTTGATCGAGTACAAAATCACTGATTTTCTTGTTATTAGAATCAATCTGTCTGAATTTTCGGGGATGGAGAAGTGCGATTGTAGATTCTACTCTGAATTCAGAAACGTGAGAATATTTCAGATACAGAATGTTGTGATTATTATTATTATTATTATTATTATTATTATTATTATTATTATTATTATTATTATTATTATTATTATTATTATTATTATTATTATTTCGTATCATATCCAATACAGGATAAATATAGCGCACAAAATAGCGGAGGTATGAGGCTTGATTAGTGTAAATTAATAATTAATGCAGGTATATTGCTGACCGTGTTTGATAGAATAAGGGAACACACTGCCAAAAACTGGTGCTGCTAGACCGCATTAACAAGCGCGGACTCGATAACGACATCACCTACAGCACGCAGTTAATTTCACCATGCCGTTCGTGTTATGACTTCATTACTTTCAGCATGTGATACAGCAGAACAAATCCCTACGCTGTACCGCCAAAACCCTCTTCTCCCCCCCTCCCACCCGCCCCCCCCCCCCCCACCGCCTCCGTCCTGCAGCGAAAAAGTGAGACTTCACGTAACTTGTTAGTCTGTGGGGAACATGATGGTGTTACTGGGCCGCGCGCTAGTGCAAGAATTATACATGCAGCTTTGTCTCTATTTCAGTACTGGTGGATATCTCAAACATCACAGCAAAGAATGCACACAAAAGTGTTATAATACTGATAGAGGGCAATACATCAGCCGTGACACATGCTCAGTTACACAGTCATTCTGTAGCAAACCACGTGGCGATGGAGCAATGCGGAAATGACGTCATACTCTCCGGCGAAGCGCCGACCAATCATTCGTCTCGGATTACATGGACATGGAATACAGTAGCAATGACCAGATGTCTACATATCAGGTTTTTGCTGATCATTAACTAAATCACGACAATTCGGCTTTGAATGAATCTAATTATTGAACTTCGATAGGAATCTCGACAGTGCGGGGTATAAAGTAAGCTAATTTTAATGTAGTTAACGGATAGTAATGATATCATATTAACTCCCTGTTCCGCATTTTCTTCAATCAATACTTGTATATTACTCCCTTTCTTTCCCCCCTCCCGCATTCCCTCCCTCGCTCCCTCTCTCGCTCCCTCTCTCGCTCCCTCCCTCCCTCCCTCCCTCCCTCACTCCCTCCCCTCACATTTCATTCCTTTCTTTTATTGCAGGGTGCTTTTTACCGATGATAAGGATCATGTCCATTTCGTGGCTTCTAAACAACTCTGCCCTCGGCGAGGTAATCGGTTCTGTCAGTTTGCTAACGTTGTTTTGATTTTGATTTCCAATTACAATTTTGTTTCACAAGTAGATCAGAAGTCGGCAAATCAATGTCTATCGAACGTCGATCGAAAGCCGCAGAGAGAGGTGGTAGTTTGCTTTGAAAGTTGAAATAATTATGAACAACAATTTATGCATTAGGCAATTGCTTGAGCCTCTCTCACTAGTCAGCTCTGAAACCCTGCTACTACTATTACTACCAATACTAGTACTGTTACTACTACTACTACTACTACTACTAATAATAATAATAATAAAATAATAATAATAATAATAATAATAATAATAATAATAATAATAATAATAATAATAATAATAATAATCTTCATTTTGCAAGGTTCTTTTGACAGTGGTAGTATTTGTCGGTTGGTCTCCCATGCCGGGGGAAACAGGACAATTCCCGCGGAGACTTTTCCGGCGGAGGACTTTTCCTGACCTAGGACATTTCCCGCGGGGACTTTTCCCGCGGTGGCTTTTCCCGATCTATGACTTTTCCCGACCTAGGACATTTCCCCGCGGATGAAGAAAAATTAACTAAAAAAAAAATAAATAAATAAATAAATAAAACTAACTTATTGCAATTTTTATTTAGAAATTTAAACTTGCAGTACACGTTCTCAATTGTGTTCTCTCAGGTCTCTGATGTTTCTTTTATATTGTGATTCAGTTAAATGCAATTAAAAATTTATTCACAAATGTGTGATGGATTAAAAAACAGCAACGGCGGCAATTGATAATAATCCAAAGAAGCCTAGATAATGTTCGTTGATTAATTTCTTGACTCCGGCCTGTGATGGATTATACAGGCGCAAGCTTCAGTGGTTGTTATGTCAACAGTTGTGCTTTTCAACTACAATTAATAATAACCCCTACTTGCGATGGATTATAAATCAAAGAAATCATGGTTAGGTTCGTTGATTATTTTTTCGACTCCGGCCTATGATTTGTCCCCGGAGTCGGCTAGATTACTCCGGAGTACATTTTTTGGTATAAATGCAGGGCGAGCAAGCTATAAAATCATACATTCCGAAAAATGGAATACTTGACATCTACCAGAGGAAAACCAAAGATTTCGTTGGACGGTTATCTGTGAGTGAGACTTCGTAATCTCGCAAACGGATTTGTGTCTTAGTGAACTGATCACACGCAAAAGACAGACAGTTTCTATGATTGTAGTACGAATAAATATTATCCAAGTGTGAAGTGCGAATATATCAATAAAAGCTTGCAGAGAATATTTTTTGTTAGTTTTTTTTTCATCAGCGGGAAAAGTCTTCGGCGGGAAATGTCCTAGGTTGGGAAATGTCCTCCGCGGGAAAAGGCCACGCGGATAATGTCCGCGTGGGAAAAGTCCCCGCGGGAAATATCCTAGACTCCATGCGGGCGATCCTATGCCGGGGAATGGCGGTGGGGAGGGGAATGTGGGCACGTACCAACTGGTTAGCATACGTGCCGCAGTTTCCCTGCGCATATTATACAAATAGTTAGTTGCACCTGAACAAAGCTGATTGGCGTAAAAGCTGGTACTTTGACTTCTCTTATGAGGCACAGAATGCGTTAATGGAAAACTGAATTATATGCTAATTGCAGGGTGCTATAAAGTATTATCTGTGAAGGATGACAAGCCTGCCAGCCTGTCCAGCTCGTTAAGTGAGGAGGAGAGTGTTACCGACTGTATATACGTGCTGCTTCTCCCAGAACGTTCATCTACACGACTGCAGGTAAGCTGTACGCGGGGTGGGGGCGGGGAGGGGAAGGGGGCGGGGGTGGGGGCGTGTTAAGTGAGGAGCAGGGTGTTACAGACTGTGTGCACGTGATGCTTCTCCCAGAATACTCATCTACGCGACTGCAGGTAAGCTGTACGCGGGGTGGGGGTGGGGGAGGGGAAGGGGGCGGGGGTGGGGGCGTGTTAAGTGAGGAGCAGGGTGTTACCGATTGTGTGCACGTGATGCTTCTCCCAGAATACTCATCTATACGACTCCAGGTAAGCTGTACGCGGGGTGGGGGTGGGGGAGGGGAAGGGGGTGGGGATGGGGATGGGGCGTGTTAAGTGAGGAGGAGAGTGTTACAGACTGTGTGCACGTGATGCTTCTCCCAGAATACTCATCTACGCGACTGCAGGTAAGCTGTACGCAGGGGGTGGTGGGGGGGGGGAGAGGGGAGGGGAAGGATAGCGGGAAGGGGTGGGGAGGCGAATTAAGTGATTGCGCGGGAATTCCAAGGAGGTACTAACTGCTTCTCCCAACACACTCACCTACGCGACTGCATTTAAGCTATACGCGGTGGGAGGGGGAGGCGGGGGAGGGGGTGGGGGCGTGTTAAGTGATTGCACGAGGATTCCGAGGGGTGCTGACTGCAGCTGCATCCCATTCTGCCGTAATACTCAGCTACGTAACTACATGTAAGATATACAGGGTGCGCGTGGGACGGGGATTGGGTAATCGGGAAAGGGGGTGTTTCGGTCACTTTTAAAAGGTGAAAAGCGGTGTTCTCTGTTGTCAGAAAATCCCGAGTTGCGTAATAACAACGATTTTCTGACAATAGAATACACTGTTCTGAATCTTTTAACTGATTTAAAAACAGGGTTCTATTGGGAAATTGGCGTGTTTTCCGAGCAAAGAATCCACGCTAAATATAACAATAGACTGCTCATAATTATCTCATTAAACTGACAGGCTTCTCATTATGTGCCACAACAAATAATAATCTCATGTTGTGTGATTCAGTTGATAACTAAGCATTGTTCGTCAATAATCTCGGGAAACGCTTATCAGAATACGAATCTCAGGAATCTCAGGAAGAGATTGATGAACATTTGGTGTTGGCATTTCAATCTTACAGCTCCAGCATAATTCACAAATCAAGGGGAAGGTCATTAGGGCTGTTCCGGACATGCTATTGGTTATTGAAAATATGTAGAATAAGATTTGTAAAAATGTTCAGTCCTGTCAGTTCACCTGCGTGGTGTAGGGGTTAAGACGCTTCGCAGCCAACCTGCGTGGTGTAGGGGTTAAGACGCTTCAAAGCCAACCTGCGTGGTGTAGGTGTTAAGACGCTTCAAAGCCAACCTGCGCGGTGTACGGGTTAAGACGCTTCAAAGCCAACCTGCGTGGTGTAGGGGTTAAGACGCTTCAAAGCCAACCTGCGCGGTGTAGGGGTTAAGACGCTTCAAAGCCAACCTGCGTGGTGTAGGGGTTAAGACGCTTCAAAGCCAACCTGCTTGGTGTAGGGGTTAAGACGCTTCAAAGCCAACCTGCGCGATGTAGGGGTTTAGACGCTTCACAACCAACCTGCGTGGTGTAGGGGTTAAGACGCTTCAATGCCAACCTGCGTGGTGTAGGGGTTAAGACGCTTCAAAGCCAACCTGCGTGGTGTAGGGGTTAAGACGCTTCAAAGCCAACCTGCGTGGTGTAGGGGTTAAGACGCTTCAAAGCCAACCTGCGTGGTGTAGGGGTTAAGACGCTTCAAAGCCAACCTGCGTGGTGTAGGGGTTAAGACGCTTCAAAGCCAACCTGCGTGGTGTAGGGGTTAAGACGCTCCAAAGCCAACCTGCGTGGTGTAGGGGTTAAGACGCTTCAAAGCCAACCTGCGCGGTGTAGGGGTTAAGACGCTTCAAAGCCAACCTGCGTGGTGTAGGGGTTAAGACGCTTCAAGGCCAACCTGCGTGGTGTAGCGGTTAAGACGCTTCAAAGCCAACCTGCTTGGTGTAGGGGTTAAGACGCTTCAAAGCCAACCTGCGCGATGTAGGGGTTTAGACGCTTCACAACCAACCTGCGCGATGTAGGGGTTTAGACGCTTCACAACCAACCTGCGAGGTGTAGGGGTTAAGACGCTTCAATGCCAACCTGCGTGGTGTAGGGGTTAAGACGCTTCAAAGCCAACCTGCGTGGTGTAGGGGTTAAGACGCTTTAAAGCCAACCTGCGTGGTATAGGGGTTAAGACGCTTCAAAGCCAACCTGCGTGGTGTAGGGGTTAAGACGCTTCAAAGCCAACCTGCGTGGTGTAGGGGTTAAGACGCTTCAAAGCCAACCTGCGCGGTGTAGGGGTTAAGACGCTTCAAGGCCAACCTGCGTGGTATAGGGGTTAAGACGCTTCAAAGCCAACCTGCGTGGTGTAGGGGTTAAGACGCTCCAAAGCCAACCTGCGCGGTGTACGGGTTAAGACGCTTCAAAGCCAACCTGCGCGGTGTAGGGGTTAAGACGCTTCAAAGCCAACCTGCGTGGTGTAGGGGTTAAGACGCTTCAAAGCGAACCTGCGTGGTGTAGGGGTTAAGACGCTTCAAAGCCAACCTGCGCGGTGTAGGGGTTAAGACGCTTCAAAGCCAACCTGCGTGGTGTAGGGGTTAAGACGCTTCAAAGCCAACCTGCGTGGTGTAGGGGTTAAGACGCTTCAAAGCCAACCTGCGTGGTGTAGGGGTTAAAACGCTTCACAACCAACCTGCGTGGTATAGGGGTTAAGACGCTTCAAAGCCAACCTGCGTGGTGTAGGGGTTAAGACGCTTCACAGCCAACCTGCAAAGTGTAGGGGTTAAGACGCTTCACAGCCAACCGGCGTAGTGTAGGGGTTAAGACGCTTCACAACCAACCTGCGTGGTATAGGGGTTAAGACGCTTCAAAGCCAACCTGCGTGGTGTAGGGGTTAAGAGGCTTCAAAGCCAACCTGCGTGGTGTAGGGGTTAAGACGCTTCAAAGCCAACCTGCGCGGTGTAGGGGTTAAAACGCTTCACAACCAACCTGCGTGGTGAAGTTGTTAAGGCGCTTCACAACCAACCTGCGTGGTGTAGGGGTTAAGACGTTTCACAACCAACCTGCGCGGTGTAGGGGTTAAGACGCTTCACAACCAACCTGCGTGGTGTAGGGGTTAAGACGCTTCACAGCCATCCTGCGTGGTGTAGGTGTTAAGACGCTTCAAAGCCAACCTGCGCGGTGTACGGGTTAAGACGCTTCAAAGCCAACCTGCGTGGTGTAGGGGTTAAGACGCTTCAAAGCCAACCTGCGCGGTGTAGGGGTTAAGACGCTTCAAAGCCAACCTGCGTGGTGTAGGGGTTAAGACGCTTCAAAGCCAACCTGCTTGGTGTAGGGGTTAAGACGCTTCAAAGCCAACCTGCGCGATGTAGGGGTTTAGACGCTTCACAACCAACCTGCGTGGTGTAGGGGTTAAGACGCTTCAATGCCAACCTGCGTGGTGTAGGGGTTAAGACGCTTCAAAGCCAACCTGCGTGGTGTAGGGGTTAAGACGCTTCAAAGCCAACCTGCGTGGTGTAGGGGTTAAGACGCTTCAAAGCCAACCTGCGTGGTGTAGCGGTTAAGACGCTTCAAAGCCAACCTGCTTGGTGTAGGGGTTAAGACGCTTCAAAGCCAACCTGCGCGATGTAGGGGTTTAGACGCTTCACAACCAACCTGCGCGATGTAGGGGTTTAGACGCTTCACAAACAACCTGCGAGGTGTAGGGGTTAAGACGCTTCAATGCCAACCTGCGTGGTGTAGGGGTTAAGACGCTTCAAAGCCAACCTGCGTGGTGTAGGGGTTAAGACGCTTTAAAGCCAACCTGCGTGGTATAGGGGTTAAGACGCTTCAAAGCCAACCTGCGTGGTGTAGGGGTTAAGACGCTTCAAAGCCAACCTGCGTGGTGTAGGGTTTAAGACGCTTCAAAGCCAACCTGCGCGGTGTAGGGGTTAAGACGCTTCAAAGCCAACCTGCGTGGTATAGGGGTTAAGACGCTTCAAAGCCAACCTGCGTGGTGTAGGGGTTAAGACGCTCCAAAGCCAACCTGCGCGGTGTACGGGTTAAGACGCTTCAAAGCCAACCTGCGCGGTGTAGGGGTTAAGACGCTTCAAAGCCAACCTGCGTGGTGTAGGGGTTAAGACGCTTCAAAGCGAACCTGCGTGGTGTAGGGGTTAAGACGCTTCAAAGCCAACCTGCGCGGTGTAGGGGTTAAGACGCTTCAAAGCCAACCTGCGTGGTGTAGGGGTTAAGACGCTTCAAAGCCAACCTGCGTGGTGTAGGGGTTAAGACGCTTCAAAGCCAACCTGCGTGGTGTAGGGGTTAAAACGCTTCACAACCAACCTGCGTGGTATAGGGGTTAAGACGCTTCAAAGCCAACCTGCGTGGTGTACGGGTTAAGACGCTTCAAAGCCAACCTGCGTGGTGTAGGGGTTAAAACGCTTCAAAGCCAACCTGCGTGGTGTAGGGGTTAAGACGCTTCAAAGCCAACCTGCGTGGTGTAGGGGTTAAGACGCTTCACAACCAACCTGCGTGGTGTAGGGGTTAAGACGCTTCACAGCCAACCTGCAAAGTGTAGGGGTTAAGACGCTTCACAGCCAACCGGCGTAGTGTAGGGGTTAAGACGCTTCACAACCAACCTGCGTGGTATAGGGGTTAAGACGCTTCAAAGCCAACCTGCGTGGTGTAGGGGTTAAGAGGCTTCAAAGCCAACCTGCGTGGTGTAGGGGTTAAGACGCTTCAAAGCCAACCTGCGCGGTGTAGGGGTTAAAACGCTTCACAACCAACCTGCGTGGTGAAGTTGTTAAGGCGCTTCACAACCAACCTGCGTGGTGTAGGGGTTAAGACGTTTCACAACCAACCTGCGCGGTGTAGGGGTTAAGACGCTTCACAACCAACCTGCGTGGTGTAGGGGTTAAGACGCTTCACAGCCATCCTGCGCGGTGTAGGGGTTAAGACGCTTCACAGCCAACCTGCGTGGTGTAGGGGTTAAGACGCTTCACAGCCAACCTGCGTGGTGTAGGGGTTAAGACGCTTCACAACCAACCTGCGCGGTGTAGGGGTTAAGACGCTTCACAACCAACCTGCGCGGTGTAGGGGTTAAGACGCTTCACAACCAACCTGCGTGGTGTAGGGGTTAAGACGCTTCAAAGCCAACCTGCGTGGTGTAGGGGTTAAGACGGTTCAAAACCAACCTGCCATATTTTATACCAGCATACAAATTAAAATCTCAGTAACCGTTTACTCAAGCGGCCTTCCTGTCTTTGATTAATGAATCATACGAAATTTGAAGGCACCATTCTGATGTTGTTAAATAGATTGATTTAAACCCATGTTTAGCGTTCTCTTTGTATCCATCTGCATCTAATTGAGATTGAATTGCAATTAGTTGATATCACAAATAAACTCGCTTTTTGTGTTGAAAAAGCACCAATAAAACCTTTGATCCAGGCCACACAGCAAAATAATTGCGATTCTGCTTATTGCAATTAATAACTTGAAACCAACCACTGATCTGTTCGCATGGGAGAGCTGGAAGGGTGATCGATCTCTCTGTCAGTATGAAATCAACACAATCGTATTCTTATTATTCACTTGAAAACAGTGATTGATCCTGGGCTGGGGTTGGGGGGGGGGAGTTATGTTCCTGGGGGAATGGACCCAGGGAGGGATTTGTACGTAGGTCATCGAAAAAGGGGGGGGGTTTATTCCTGGAGGTGACAGACTGCTATGAAGGGAGTTGACAGACTGTCATGCAGGAAGTTGACAGACTGTCATGCAGGAAGTTGACAGACGGTCATGCAGGAAGTTGACAGACTGTCATGCAGGAAGTTGACAGACTGTCATGCAGGAAGTTGGCAGACTGTCATGCAGGGAGCTGACAGACTGTCATACAGGAGTTGACAGGCTGTCGTGCTGGGAGTTGACAGTCTGTCATGCAGGGAGTTGACAGGCTGTCCTACAGGGAGTTGACAGGCTGCTATGCAGGGAGTTGACAGACTGTCATACAGGAGTTGAAAGGCTGTCGTGCAGGGAGTTGACAGTCTGTCATGCAGGAAGTTGACAGGCTGTCGTGCAGGGAGTTGACAGGCTGTCGTGCAGGGAGTTGACAGTCTGTCATGCAGGGAGTTGACAGGCTGTCATGCAGGGAGTTGACAGTCTGTAATGCAGGGAGTTGGCAGGCTGTCGTGCAGGGAGTTGACAGTCTGTCATGCAGGAAGTTGACAGGCTGTCTTACAGGGAGTTGACAGGCTGTCATGCAGGGAGTTGACAGACTGTCATACAGGAGTTGAAAGGCTGTCGTGCAGGGAGTTGACAGTCTGTCATGCAGGAAGTTGACAGGCTGTCGTGCAGGGAGTTGACAGTCTGTCATGCAGGAAGTTGACAGGCTGTCGTGCAGGGAGTTGACAGTCTGTCATGCAGGGAGTTGACAGGCTGTCCTACAGGGAGTTGACAGGCTGTTATGCAGGGAGTTGACAGACTGTCATACAGGAGTTGAAAGGCTGTCGTGCAGGGAGTTGACAGTCTGTCATGCAGGAAGTTGACAGGCTGTCGTGCAGGGAGTTGACAGTCTGTCATGCAGGGAGTTGACAGGCTGTCGTGCAGGGAGTTGACAGTCTGTCATGCAGGGAGTTGACAGGCTGTCATGCAGGGAGTTGACAGTCTGTAATGCAGGGAGTTGGCAGGCTGTCGTGCAGGGAGTTGACAGTCTGTCATGCAGGAAGTTGACAGGCTGTCTTACAGGGAGTTGACAGGCTGTCATGCAGGGAGTTGACAGACTGTCATACAGGAGTTGAAAGGCTGTCGTGCAGGGAGTTGACAGTCTGTCATGCAGGAAGTTGACAGGCTGTCGTGCAGGGAGTTGACAGTCTGTCATGCAGGAAGTTGACAGGCTGTCGTGCAGGGAGTTGACAGTCTGTCATACAGGGAATTGACAGGTTGTCATGCAGGGAAGTGACAGGTTGTCATGCAGGGAGGTGACAGGTTGTCATGCAGGGAGTTGACAGGCTGTCATGCAAGGAGTTGACAGGACATCCCACAGCCCTTCCTCCGCTTTAAAGACTAGAATCAACAAAAAGCGAAACAAAATTAAACAAGCAAAAACTAAAAAAAAAAAAAAAAAAAAAAAAAAAAGATGAACAAAATGAAAACACAAGAAAAGCGTTCATAATTTTCATTAGTTTATAGAGCATTCAATTTGCATTCTGTTTGGCCACTTGTTTGCTCCGTTGAGTCGTGACAGTGCAGAGCTCGGCAATGCCTTGCCACATGAAGACATCTGCAATATCTCCAACTGTTAGATATATCTTCAAGAGTTTACAGCTGCCTGGAAAATAATAGCTTAAAGATGATCCTGCTGCTCCTGGTGATGATGATGATGATGATGATGATGATGATGATGATGATGATGATGATGATGATGATACTTGCATCCATCCAGTACTGCAAATAGAATGTTCTTTTTTTTTTTTTTGTTGCAGTTCACGAGCCTGAATACTTCAGTCAGCGACGCTCTTCGTAGCCACGTACCATGTGACCTCCAAGTGCGAGTGATGACGTCACCACCACACACAACAAACATCAGCTCGTGTTTGAACACCAGTGTCGCATACCATAAAGACAGCTTAGATGCCCTACACTTGCTGACAACCAATTCTGTTGTGATTCTCTCCTTTCAGACACGCCATTTCCATTTGATGATGAGTTTTTCTTTGGTTGTATACAGTGTGACAGACAACCCTCGAGGCGGCTCGTCCGATCACGCTTATTCAGGTGCGCTAATAGCCTCATCTGTCCGCACTCTGTTTATTATTTTAGCTTGCTTAGATTCATAAATGTACCAGAGTTGTAAAATAACGGAGCATGATTTCACTCTCAGCCCTAAAATGAAGGGGTTTTATATATGATCAGTAGGCAGACTGGTTTGACCTTTGCACTTTCTGTATGATCAGGAGGCAGACTGGCTTGACCTTTGCACTTTCTGTATGATCAGCAGGCAGACTGGTTTGACCTTTGCACTTTCTGTATGTTTCCAAGACCTTTTTCAAGAAGATAACTTTATAAATTTTACATCTTTGAAAATTTCTTTGAAAACGTCTTTGAAATGATTTCTTATTTGGAGCTGTGTTAATATCGATTCTAGATCAATATTTTCCCGACATCTATACAACGTTGAAAGCCGTTGTTTCGACTTCCATAAACAACCAAAACCCGACGTTGATCCGACGTCTGATTCGACGTCTAAATGGTAATCAAAACTTTCAATGTTTAATAAGAGGAAAAAATTAGTTTCAATACAAACGAGTATGGGTTCACCATCTCTTAAAAAAAGTATGAATTGGATTACATTATGCTCTTATTTCAGACATGACAAAATTTGGATGAGGTAACAAAACAATATATATTTATATTAATCATAGCTGCGTTTTTGATCAGCCGAAAGGGCTCCTAGTGAACATTCAGAAGTGGCACCAACGTCGAATTGGGATTGCGATGTCGCCCCGACCACATCCCAACATTAAATTTGGTTGCAATTCAATTGCGATTATTCACGACACTGATAAATGTATAGCCAACACCTTTAAACCAACGTTGAAAAGACGTCGTATGAGGAACGTTGTGCATTCGCAATCCAAACCCCAGCTTTCTTCGATGTGTAATCAACGTAAGCACCGTTGAATAGACGTCACGTGTCACAATCACTCAGGAACCTCACCATGACGTCACTGCATCCGTTCATGATTCTAGATTAATATTTTCCAACGCCAGTACAACATCGCTTAACGACGTATAAGCAACGTCTGGAGAGAGACGTTGATTCGACATCCATTTCCAACCTTTTCACAACGTGGATAGACGTTAGACAATCGACGTCTATCGAACGTCAGAAGGTAGCATATGTATACATTCATTAGGGATTTCCTATTGTATTTGACAGCTAAAGTTGTTGATTCTAATGTGAAAAGCACATGTAGCATGGGTATAAGGTTTCCGGGAACATAACTAACCGGGAAATTACACCAAATAAGTACAGTAAAACCTCATTCTGGACAAACCCTGAAATACCGGACAACTGCCAATACCGGACAAGAATTCTCAGTCCCGTTTTTCCCCATTGGTTTACATGACCCCGCGAAATACCGGACACCTCTATATACCCTACAAAATCCGCCAGTCCCCCCATTGTCCCGTGTAGGCAGGTTTTACTGTAGTTATAATATACTTTCCAAGCTGAAACTTTTTAAAGAAACTTCTTATTTTGCACACGGCACGCACAAGAGGGCAAATCGGAAGTAAAATGAAAAGTGTTTACTTCTTGCAAAAGGTCTCTTAATTGATTGGTTCCGACATCGGCAATCGATGATTTGTGTGATAGGTGACTGCTTAGCGTTTGTATATAGAACTGAAAAAGTTGATTTCTCGTAGTCTGTAGAGGTATTAGTAATTGATAAGTTAAATGGGAAGTAAGCGTCCTACGCAAGCCTCTCGTTAATAACTGCGCCTGTATGTTTCTTTTTGTACACGTGATCAAATGTCGCATCACCAGGTTGTGCTGGAGAGCTTTCACTACAGTGGCTGTTCCGTCGAGAAGGGAGGTGGGGGGGGGGGGGGTAGTTCACCGGTGGCAATTGGGGGTTAACAGGGAAATGGGGCTGGAAGGGTCAAGGGTTGCAACCCTCTCCCCCCCCCCCTACTCAAATGGAAAAAAATCAGACTTCGTGATCCACCCAAAAAAGTTTCGTGAACTCGCTACTGCGGTCAGTTTTTTTTTTTTTTTTGGGGGGGGGGGGGAGTGGTATTCATTTTGAAAACTGGTATTGTGTTGCTTCCAAAGGCTACACTTAAGCAAATAAATAAATAAAACATGAAAGAAATAATTTTAAATAGTCAAGTCTTTGGTAAAAAAAAATTAAAAATTAAAAAGAAAAAAAGAACTAGGGGATTTACGTTTTTGTTCAATAGCATTATTTGATATCTAATTAATTTTGTTGACCATCCCTCAATGATATTTTTATTTCATTTGTTTGAAAGCATTTGATGTCTCTGCACTTTTTAAAGATATGTTTCGAACTAATTTTATATGTCAATTGAATTAGATCTATCTTAAATCAAATAGGATTTACTTGTGAGTAGTTTTTCGCTATTTTAATACCTGTTTCACTCACTATTGAGGAATGAACATTTGCTATGTTGCAGATTGCGTTAAGTCGTACGATCCAGCTGCGGGTACTTTCGAACATAGAATGCGAGTTGATTCGCCCCAAGCAGCCACCTGCCATGTTCTTATTCATAAGCCTTTAAACTACAGGCTCTCATTGGTCGAGCCGGTCATGTGGCCTCAAGGACACACCCCTGTTTGCCACCATTCGTTCCATATAAAAGACACTGCAATGACGTCATCTCCTGCAGACACTATTACTTACTGTAATGTCGCCACTTCGTTTATTGAAGACAATGGCCATAACTGGACTACACCTATATGGCTATCAAGCGCAAATGAAATCCTAATGAGTTATGATATAAAAAACAAAGTTTGGCCGACTAACGAACCCTCGATATATTTATCCCGCGTGGCGTCGCATAAGACTTGTGACAACGTGACATTGTATAATTCTTCTGGCTACTTCTGCACTTCTAAAGTTAGTGGTCACTATTTAAACAGCCAAGATTGTACTAGTCATTTAGTGTTAGATAACTATGAATTGGCAATGATTCATTTTTATTTCATAGATATTTTACCGAGTTTTTATCATTCGTTTGGAATACAGCAAGGCGCGAATTGCGGAGAGGATTACGTGGAGATATTCACAGGGCGAGAAATGATTAAACTTTGCGGAAGCATGATGCCTGGTGATTCTAACAGACTGAGGTTCTATTCCCGGAAGTCAAACATAAGTATTCGATTTGTTACCGATGGTGCTCACAGCGCGTCTGGTTTCTGCTTCCGGTGGGCCACTTTGACCGGAAGTGTCGATGAGGAGGATTGTCCTTCTCCTTGGTTCCTCATTCAAGCTAAATGCCTCATGATACCGAATGACAGTATGACGTGGCATGACGCGCAGAATCATTGCGTCATCCACAACGCCACGCTGGCCACCCCCACGGACAGACTGTATCAAGAATCCCTGAGTGACCATCTAATTAATAGGTTTGTGCCTTTATGTATACCGGAACAGGAAACAAATCGCCACCACTTTCTACTCCAAACGCTCAATTTTTAATTTACTAAATTTAACCATGAAAAAATGGCTGACAGCAGATCCTGCAGTGTAGCTCTCCTACCACTAATCACGACGCGAGAGGTCAAATCGACCCTCACGATTCGCGATGGGTACCAGACACAATCCGAGCAACATAATAATTGTAGGTTTTGTGTCACAGAATGAAAATATCATTTATCTTTCTTTATTTTAGCAAAAAAAAAAAAAAGATTAAAAATAGAATTTAATATTTTTTTTTTGTTTTTTTTTTTTTCTTTTTTGCTAATAGCGCTTGATTTGGGGACTCACTATTAAGAAATTTTTTTTTCTATTGGGATGTTGTATATTTCGAACCCTTATTACGTCATCTGGATCTGCACTTCAGGTTTGATGACGTCAGCAAAACAGAGTTTTGGATAGGAGCTTCAGATGAGCACATGGAAGGGAGTTACACGTGGGTGACAGGCGACCGTGTCTCTGACACCAGTGCGTATATCGTATTTCCATATTTTACCCCCCCCCCCCATTTGAGGATGGGACGGGGGTGGGGGTATCACAGGGGTCGTTAAGCCACCCCTTTGGAATATCATCCCTTAACAAGATAAGTTTTCACAAGAAACCCGTCAATCGATCCCACAACCTTGTGAAATACTGGATCCACCACTGTGTCCACATCCTCCCTTCTCATCCGGTATACCCGCTAGCATTCATCACGTTGCATTATGCAATGTACTTCCCTCTACTCCCCCCCCCGCCCTCTCCTTCCCCACCCAGCGTCGTTGTTGTATAACAACCAACCTCTATGGCGGTTCGATCTGTGATGTATATTATGTATAACACCTTTTTACTAACAGACCCGTTGGTGATTCCTCGAAAATAGTAGTCATAAAAGAAAATTACTAATTTTTACAAATATCCATCCTCTCTGTGTTTTATGCATAACAGGTAGATCTCCTCAGAGGTCAGCTGCTTTATAACAATGCATCTATTATACACATCATTATTTTCAAGTGTGCTGGGGACTATAGTTTTCGGGTTTGTCCCGTCTGTCCGTCTGTCCGTCTGTCCGTCTGTCGACACCTTTTTTGTTAACACACTCAAGCCTACATTTTTCGACGGATTGTTAAGATATTGTATATATGGGTAGTACTAGAGCGAACAAGGATCGGTATTGTAAATGAGCCATGTTGGCCCAAGGACATTTGGCCCAGCTGAACTTCAGACATTTTCACAACCCCTACATACTGGAATGAGTTTGTTAACACACTCAAGCCTACATTTCTGCATAGATTGACAAGATATCTAAACTATAAGTAGTATTGGAACCAATAAGGTTTAGTATTGTAAATGAGCCATATCGGCCCAAGGACATTGGCCCAGCTGAACTTCACAAATTTTCCCAATCCTTACTCAGTTGAATGAGTTTGTTAACACACTCAAGCCTACATTTCTGGATCGATTGTTGAAATATTTTACATATAGGATGTATTGGAACCAACAAGGCTTGGTATTGTAAATGACCCCTATCGGCTCAAGGACGTTGACCCAGCTGGAATTTTAAAATTCACGACTATGATACGAATTGCTTAAGGGTTGTAGTCCAACCTAACAAAATCAAATACTGGGATTGTACGCCGGCGGGGGACATAGTCAGTTTCACTGACCCACTTGTCTTTCTTTCTTTCTTTCTTTCTTTCTTTCTTTCTTTCTTTCTTTCTTTCTTTCTTTTCTTTCTTTCTTTCCTTCTTCTTCTTCTTCCTCTTCTTCTTCTTCTTCTTCTTTCTTTCTTTCTTTCTTTTTTTGATGATCAAACGGTTTATTTTGACAATGGATTCACAGTGGATGTAATATTTACAACTCAAACCGGATTCAATCCCGAGACTTATCAAATACAAGACCAATCCTCGAACTAATAATAATAAAAATAATAATAATAAATAAATAAATAAATAATAATAATAATAATAATAATAATAATAATAATAATAATAATAATAAACGTTATGGATTTTTATACCCAGAAGGTACACAACTCACATTAAAGGCTGAATACCTGTTTTTTTCTTCTCTTTCAATTTCAGACTGGTTTCCTGGCTTTAGAGGAAGCGACAAAAAACTGGACTACAGTCAGCCCAGTGATGACGGCCTTACCAACGAGGATTGTGTCGAATTGAGGAGACACTTCGGCGCGACGTCATTACCTCAGTATTACTGGAACGACCGAAGCTGTTTCGCCGTGAATTCATTCGTGTGCGAGAAGCGCCTGCAACAAAGTGAGTGTTATTTGTATTCTCCACGTCATGAATGCTTCCACTCAATCTTGGCTTTGAACTCGTTTTGGCGGGAGTGGGGAGGGGGTGGGGGAGGATGGAGGTAATGAGGGAATGTGCTAAACAAAATAAACCCCTAACCCCCCCCCCCCCCCCCTCGTAGAAAGCAAGACCTTGCCACTTTCGATTTATGCCTAGATTCGGCCCCAAACTACTGTAAATGTTAGATACCAGAAAATGAGAGTCATTAATCCAATTTACCCCGAAAATCAGGAATTTTTTATCTCCTGTTGCCTCTTAATAACGCTTTTTAATTAAATGAGCTTTTGACCGCAATGAAACAAACTTTTCTATAGATTGTGCAGGACAGAGCATAGTCTTAATACCCAGAACATACATAATCATAGTTATAGTATACCACAATGTGAACGTACTTTTCTCTAAATTGAGGTGCGTCCTATATGCCGTGGCGTCCTATATGCCGTGGCGTCCTATATGCGGGGCGTTCTATATGCCGTGGCGTCCTATATGCAGGGCGTCCTATATGCCGTGGCGTCATATATGCGGGGCATCCTATATGCGGGGCGCCCTATATGCCGTGAATTACGGTACTTTAGAAGCATCACAGCGGTATGGGCGGAACAAGAAAAGGCCTAACAACACACCGCTGTAGAGGTTGGCTGGTGAACAACAACGCTTGGTATTAAATATAGCTGTGTTCTCTTTTTTTTTAATAGGTGATGGTGACGTCACAGTTAATGACCTTCATACGCAAGAAGAATGCTTCCGTGAATATGATCTCGCGTTCTGGAAGAAACAGTCTTTTGCTTCTCCCTTTTTTCCGGACAATTACAGTAACGGGCTCAATTGTACCTACGTGCTTAATGCGCCGAAAGGCTACACCATACAACTCCATTTTGAAGTTTTTAGTCTGGAGGAAGAAGAGAGGTAATTAAGGGTCATTTTTAAATCATTTCCCAGCGAACATGCGATGTTGAATGTCACATGTTAGATGAACGTAGGGATTGGGCTGTATGTGAATGTTGAAACAACGTTTTTTCCCGCAAAGGTTTGGATAGATGTGGAGGTATAATTGTGCAAAAATTTCACGACGTTCGCGCTCCAGCAGTAATTTTGTATGACGGTATATTCGTTCAAAAAATAAAAACCTACATGCTGTAAATTTTTTTCTCGCGCACATTAAAATGGCCTCACGACAATCTCTATTGTCGCACGGCATGTATATATTTTACACATATTAGTTACTGTTTATTCGCGCTCTTTTACTTCACCATAACTTTTTCGCGCAATGTAATTATACATAAAATCTGTCTTTTAACAACATCTGTGAACATGTGCTTATCACGATTTTGATTGTTGGATATCATATCTTTTCGAATAGATTTCTTAATTTTTGGAACAGAAACAATTAATTACGGGCGTGTAAAGTTAATGCATGTCAATGCACATTCTGTAATTTATTGTCAGAATAATAAAAACTAAGTGCAGAAAATGGTAGTAACCCGGAAAACCATAAATAGTGGTTCGAGAAAGAATTAAATATTTTCTGGTCTACTAATTGTACATAAATACCACAGCGATAAAACATAACTGTTGGATAGCGAACGCAGTGAAACTTTTGTACAGTTGTACCGCAAAAATATCCCCCAAGGTAATCCGTGTGTTGGAATATTTGCGACGTCACATTTCTTGTCAGTTGTCCTGAAGTAGACAATAAAAATCTTTTTGGCTTTTCTTCTCTCTCTTTTTTTTTTTTTTTTTTTTTTTTTTTTTTTTTGCTTGGGAGCTCCTCACATTCTTATGTTCCATTCATAATTTTTGCTATAAGAAAACATACACACACACACCCGCACACACACACACCCGCACACACACACACACATATACACATACATAATGACTTTTATTTCCGATGATTAATACTATGAAAGCGTTATTTTTTTACTTATGTCCCCGACGTCTCTGCAACGTCCGGGAAAAGACGTTACTCAGATATTCATTTACAACTAAATCTCGACAACTGGTAATTGTTTGATCGACGTCAACCCTCAATTAAATGGGGACTGTAAAACGTCGCGATGTTTACCGTGTTTCTGTTCTGACACGTTTTTTTTTCGCAGTCGAGAAAAACGGCGTGTTGTTCTTGTCTCGTCCCAAGTAATTGGCCATTGTCTGCATCCTGGCATCCTCAATGTGACTTATATCAAATCCTTCACCTCGCCGCTCTCAAACCCTCCTCCTCTCCCTCCTCAAACCCTCCTCCTCCCCTCCTCAAACCTTCCTCCTCCCCCTCAAACCCTCCTCCTCGCTCCCCCTCAACCCCCTCCTCTCTCCCTCTCCCCCACCCTCAAACCCTCCTTCTCGCCCCCTCCCCCCTCAAACCTTCCTCCTCCCCCTCAAACTCTTCTCTCCCTCTCCTCCCTCAAATACTCCTCGTCCCCCCTCAAGCCCTCCTCCTGCCCCCTCAAACCCTCCTCCTCTCCCTCCTCAAACCCTTCTCCTCCCCCTCAAACCCTCCTCCTCTCTCCCCCTCAACCCCCTCCTCTCTCCATCCCCCCACCCTCAAACCCTCCTTCTCGCCCCCCAAACCTTCCTCCTCCCCCTCAAACTCTCCTCTCCCTCTCCTCCCTCAAATACTCCTCCTCGCCCCCTCTCAAGCCCTCCTCCTGCCCCCCTCAAACCCTCCTCCTCTCCCTCCTCAAACCCTTCTCCTCCCCCTGCTCAAATCTTCCTCCTCCCTCTCAAACCCTCCTCCTCTCTCCCTCTCCCCCAGCCTCAAACCCTCCTTCTCGCCCCCTCCCCCTACAACCCTCCTCCGCTCCCCCTCAAACCCTCCTCTTGACGCATTAACATTGTTATGTATTTTATTTTTTGATTTATTGATTTAATTGATTGATTTTTTTTTTTTTTTTATCCGTTTTCCGCTTTGTTGTGGCTGTTTGGGCAGGTGCTCTTTTGACGCGCTTATCCTGCGCAGTGTGGGCGTCGACACCTCCTCTCCCTCCTCAAACCCTTCTCCTCCCCCTCAAACCCTCCTCCTCTCTCCCCCTCAACCCCCTCCTCTCTCCATCCCCCACCCTCAAACCCTCCTTCTCGCCCCCCAAACCTTCCTCCTCCCCCTCAAACTCTCCTCTCCCTCTCCTCCCTCAAATACTCCTCCTCGCCCCCTCTCAAGCCCTCCTCCTGCCCCCCTCAAACCCTCCTCCTCTCCCTCCTCAAACCCTTCCCCTTCCCCCTCTCAAATCTTCCTCCTCCCTCTCAAACCCTCCTCCTCTCTCCCTCTCCCCCAGCCTCAAACCCTCCTTCTCGCCCCCTCCCCCTACAACCCTCCTCCGCTCCCCCTCAAACCCTCCTCCTCGCCCCCCTCAAACCCTCCTCCTCTCCCCCTCAAACCCTCCTCCTCTCCGTCTCCGCAAAGCTTAGAACTGCCTATCAAATTGTGCTGAAATGAAGCGTTTGTATTTTGTTTTTTGTGTCATGCCAATAGTTTATATTTCCCATTTTTGTTTTTGGTCATTTTTTTATTTTAATTTTTTT
The DNA here is from genome assembly GCA_949752745.1 of Protula sp. h YS-2021. Taxonomy (NCBI): domain Eukaryota; kingdom Metazoa; phylum Annelida; class Polychaeta; order Sabellida; family Serpulidae; genus Protula; species Protula sp. h YS-2021. The sequence goes on along the minus strand of OX457027.1, from coordinate 91,931,245 downwards.
ATTTATTTTTGTTTCCACTGTCTCTAAGCCCTATTGACGCATTAACATTGTCATGTATTTTATTTTTTGATTTATTGATTTAATTGATTGATTTTTTTTTGTTTTTATCCGTTTTCCGCTTTGTTGTGGCTGTTTGGGCAGGTGCTCTTTTGACGCGCTTATCCTGCGCAGTGTGGGCGTCGACAGCGATCACGTGATGTGCGGCGACAAGAACGAACAACTCAACGAGCTCAAATACGTGTCCGTCACTCATCGTGCCGTGCTCGAGTTCACTTCGGATGATTCCGTGACGGCCTCGGGTTTTCTCGTGACGGCGGAAATCAAAGATTGGTTTCAAGGTCAGGATCAAGATAAACGTTTTGAGCTCTCTGCGAACAGATATAATTACTTATAAACGCTGAGTCGAGGCTTGATTTGCAAAAATATGGAATGTGACATGTGATTCTGGTTGACAACTTAACCCTAATTAACCATAATCAGCTGCACTATCCGGTACTTAAATCATCATTATTTTATTTGCACTTTCATGTTTTATAAAGAACACACATCTAACTTGAGTCGTGACGAGGAAGATGTAACAATGCAAGGGGGCTGTCACGACATGCCGTGCCTCAATAACGGCACTTGTACTCTCAATACCGCGGCGTCTGTCTACAGCTGTCACTGTGACCCGTCGCACTCAGGTAAAAACGACAACATTGTCAGCTGTGACCGTGTCCACATGTCGCCAATTTGTCTACATCTGTCACTGTGACCCTTCACACACAGGTAAAAATACAGCGTTGTCGGGTTGTGTCGGATGTTCCGTTCTGTTTTGTCCGCTGTACCGAAATGTCCGCTAATTACAAGCTGTTCCAAAATGTCCGCTAACCCCGTTCCAAAGTATCCGCTCGTTCCGTAATATCCGCTAACCCTGTTCCAAAGTATCCGCTCGTTCCAAAGTGTCCGCTAACCCTGTTCCAAAGTATCCGCTCGTTCCATAATGTCCGCTAACCCTTTTCCAAAGTGTCCGCTCGTTCCATAATGTCCGCTAACCCCTTTCCGTTTTATCCGCTGGTAGTGTCCGCTAAATCTTCAATTTTTATCCCAACGTACTTTGTCTTGTGACGTTTTCGTGACTATGTAACATCATGTGACATTATGTGACGTTATGTGACTTTATGTGACTATGTAACATCATGTGACATTATGTGACATTATGTGACTTTATGTGACTTTATGTGACTCTGTGACATCATGTGACATTATGCGACTTTATGTGACTGTGACATTATGTGACATTATGTGACATCATGTGACATTATGTGACTCTGTGAGATTATGTGCCTCTGTGACATTATGTGACTTTATATGACTCTGTTACATCATGAGACATTATGTGACATTATGTGACTTTATGTGACTATGTAACATCATGTGACATTATGTGACATTATGTGACTTTATGTGACTCTGTGACATCATGTGACATTATGCGACTTTATGTGACTCTGTGACATTATGTGACATTATGTGACTCTGTGAGATTATGTGACTCTGTGACATCATGTGACATTTTGTGACTCTGTGAGATTATGTGACTCTGTGACATCATGTGACATTATGCAACTTTATGTGACTCTGTGACATTATGTGACATCATGTGACTATGTGACATCATATGGCTATATGACTATGTGAGGACTATGTAATTGCTATGTCAGCATAATTAGTCTAACTATGTATGTAATTATCAGGCTGTTCAATAGACCAGGTCTGTTAGCTCACTTGGTAGAGCAGAGGACTCGTAAGCTAAAGATCGGTGGTTCGATCCCACCCAGGGGCAAACACAACTTTTCGTTTTTTGTTTGTTTTCTGTTTGTTTTTTTGTTTGTTTTTAACATATCCATATTTCTATGCCTTTTTTCACTGATAATATTTAATTAGTCATATTTCAGTGGTTCTATTACAGTAAAAACACATACACACAAAGCGTAGGAATAAGTATATGAAAGCCCTCAGAGTGTGGGAACGATCAATAAATTTGTGCGCGAAAGACCTCAGAGCGTGAGAGCGATCAATAAATTTGAGAACATCAAAGACCACAGACCGTGGGAACGATAAATAAATTTGAGAACATCAAAGGCCTAGACCGTGCGAACGATCGATAAATTTGAGAAGGAATGGGATTTTCCCCACGCTAAGTCTAATGTTATGTGTTATGTTATAGTAGTGGGAAAATGGTGGTTCTAAAGCACATTTAACAAATGTAGTGTTTGGAAAACATATGATGCATAAAATAAGTGTGAACATTTTACCATGCTACTAATTCGAATGCTTTGAAGTCATAGTAAGAGGAAAACGATGCTTCGAGACCAACTTTAACAAATTTAGTTTTTGATAACATATGATATATAAAACAGGTTTTAGCATTTTAGCATGCTACTTATTCGAATGTTCTAAAGTCATGTTGAACAATACCATGACGCAATATGTTCCAATAAAAATTCGAACACGTCTTTGAATGGGCTTGTCATTCGAACATATGTTTGAATGGTGTGCTCTTCTCACCAAAAAAAAAACTTATGTCTTATGTCAAACTTTTTTATATATCATATGTTCTCAAAAAAACGAAATTTGTTAAAGTTTGTTTCAAAGCATCGTTTTCCCAATACTATGACTTCAAAGCATTCGAATTAGTAGCATGGTAAAATGTTCACACTTATTTTATGCATCATATGTTTTCCAAACACTACATTTGTTAAATGTGCTTTAGAACCACCATTTTCCCACTACTATAACATAACACATAACATTAGACTTAGCGTGGGGAAAATCCCATTCCTTCTCAAATTTATCGATCGTTCGCACGGTCTAGGCCTTTGATGTTCTCAAATTTATTTATCGTTCCCACGGTCTGTGGTCTTTGATGTTCTCAAATTTATTGATCGCTCTCACGCTCTGAGGTCTTTCGCGCACAAATTTATTGATCGTTCCCACACTCTGAGGGCTTTCATATACTTATTCCTACGCTTTGTGTGTATGTGTTTTTACTGTAATAGAACCACTGAAATATGACTAATTAAATATTATCAGTGAAAAAAGGCATAGAAATATGGATATGTTAAAAACAAACAAAAAAACAAACAGAAAACAAACAAAAAACGAAAAGTTGTGTTTGCCCCTGGGTGGGATCGAACCACCGATCTTTAGCTTACGAGTCCTCTGCTCTACCAAGTGAGCTAACAGACCTGGTCTATTGAACAGCCTGATAATTACATACATAGTTAGACTAATTATGCTGACATAGCAATTACATAGTCCTCACATAGTCATATAGCCATATGATGTCACATAGTCACATGATGTCACATAATGTCACAGAGTCACATAAAGTTGCATAATGTCACATGATGTCACAGAGTCACATAATCTCACAGAGTCACAAAATGTCACATGATGTCACAGAGTCACATAATCTCACAGAGTCACATAATGTCACATAATGTCACAGAGTCACATAAAGTCGCATAATGTCACATGATGTCACAGAGTCACATAAAGTCACATAATGTCACATAATGTCACATGATGTTACATAGTCACATAAAGTCACATAATGTCACATAATGTCTCATGATGTAACAGAGTCATATAAAGTCACATAATGTCACAGAGGCACATAATCTCACAGAGTCACATAATGTCACATGATGTCACATAATGTCACATAATGTCACAGTCACATAAAGTCGCATAATGTCACATGATGTCACAGAGTCACATAAAGTCACATAAAGTCACATAATGTCACATAATGTCACATGATGTTACATAGTCACATAAAGTCACATAACGTCACATAATGTCACATGATGTTACATAGTCACGAAAACGTCACAAGACAAAGTACGTTGGGATAAAAATTGAAGATTTAGCGGACACTACCAGCGGATAAAACGGAAAGGGGTTAGCGGACATTATGGAACGAGCGGACACTTTGGAACAGGGTTAGCGGACATTATGGAACGAGCGGATACTTTGGAACAGGGTTAGCGGACACTTTGGAACGAGCGGATACTTTGGAACAGGGTTAGCGGATATTACGGAACGAGCGGATACTTTGGAACGGGGTTAGCGGACATTTTGGAACAGCTTGTAATTAGCGGACATTTCGGTACAGCGGACAAAACAGAACGGAACAGTCGTAGCTGTGGCCATGTCCACATGTCGTCATTATGCCCTAGATCAATTAGACTACCCACAACGCCGCCTATAACTCATAGAGTACTTATATTGCTAGAATATGCTCTAGACTGTTGCCTTGTTGTCAGCATGTACTAGGCTATCTACCTTGTTGTCAGCATGTCCTGGATTACTTAGCTTGTTGTCAGCATGTCCTAGACTACAAACCTTGTTGTCAACATGTCCTTGATTACTTAGCTTGTTGTCAGCATGTCCTAGACTACAAACCTTGTTGTCAACATGTCCTAGACTACTTACCTTGTTGTCAGCATGTCCTAGACTACCTACCTTGTTGTCAACATGTCCTAGACTGTCTTTCTTGTTGTCAACATGTCCTAGGCTACAAACCTGGTTGCCAACATGTCCTAGACTACTTACCTTGTTGTCAACATGTCATGGACTACTTGCCTTGTTGTCAACATGTCCTAGACTACAAACCTTGTTGTCAATATGTCCTGGATTACTTAGCTTGTTGTCAACATGTCCTAGACTACTTACCTTGTTGTCAACATGTCCTGGATTACTTAGCTTGTTGTCATCATGTCCTACACTACTTACCTTGTTGTCAGCATGTCCTAGACTACAAACCTTGTTGTCAACATGTCCTAGACTACCTACCTTGTTGTCAACATGTCCTGGATTACTTAGCTTCTTGTCAGCATGTCCTAGACTACAAACCTTGTTGTCAACCTGTACTAGACTACTAACCTTGTTGTCAACATGTCCTGGATTACTTAGCTTGTTGTCAACATGTCCTGGACTACTTACCTAGTTGTCAACATGTCCTAGACTACCTACCTTGTTGTCAACATATCCTAGACTACTTACCTTGTTGTCAACATGTCATGGACTACTTACCTTGTTGTCAACATGTCCTAGACTGTCTTTCTTGTTGCCAACATGCCCTGGGCTACAAACCTTGTTGCCAACATGTCCTAAACTACTTACCTTGTTGTCAACATGTCATGGACTACTTACCTTGTTGTCAACATGTCCTGGATTACTTAGCTTGTTGTCAACATGTCCTAGACTACTTACCTTGTTGTCAGCATGTCCTAGACTACAAACCTTGTTGTGAATATATGTCCTAGACTACCTACCTTGTTGTCAACATGTCCTAGACTACTTACCTTGTTGTCAACATGTCCTGGATTACTTAGCTTGTTGTCAACATGTCCTAGACTACTTACCTTGTTGTCAGCATGTCCTAGACTACAAACCTTGTTGTAAACATGTCCTAGACTACCTACCTTGTTGTCAACATGTCCTGGATTACTTAGCTTCTTGTCAGCATGTCCTAGACTACAAACCTTGTTGTCAACATGTCCTAGACTACTAACCTTGTTGTCAACATGTCCTGGATTACTTGGCTTGTTGTCAACATGTCCTGGACTACTTACCTAGTTGTCAACATGTCCTAGACTACCTACCTTGTTGCCAACATGTCCTAGACTACTTACCTTGTTGTCAACATGTCATGGACTACTTACCTTGTTATCAACATGTCCTAGACTACTTACCTTGTTGTCAACATGTCATGGACCACTTACCTTGTTGTCAACATGTCCTAGACTGTCTTTCATGTTGTCAACATGTCCTGGGCTACAAACCTTGTTGCCAACATGTCCTAGACTACTTACCTTGTTGTCAACATGTCATGGACTACTTACCTTGTTGTCAACATGTCCTAGACTACAAACCTTGTTGTCAATATGTCCTAAACTACCTACCTTGTTGTCAACATGTCCTAGACTACTTACCTTGTCAATACTCACCAGACTGTTTATTTTATACCCTGTTGTGACTCCCCACAACAAACGTGTTTGCACAAAATATGCAAAATGACCCGCAATGAATTTCTAAATGACGTTATGTAAGATTGAAGTTGTTCCATAGCAAAGCGTCGCCGTGATCGCAAAACAGACCTCTTTTAAGCGAAGTGACACCCAAACTGGTTAAAAAACGAAGTTTTACAGTCAATTTCTCAATCAAGAGATGGGGCATTGCAACCTCTGAACGCCATCCCCCCCCCCCCCCCCCCTCCTTCTTCCTAGGCTCTGTCACTAGTAAATAACGTGTAACTTTCACGTGAAATCTGGCCCCGTGCCCCCCCCCCTCCCCCCACGCCTCTACAGAATCCTGTATTCGTAAATGCTCGATCAATGTTCCATGATTTAATCTATAAACGTGGTATTTGGGAGGACAAGTCAATTTCAAGTACAGTTGTACTTCATTCCCCCCTCCCCCATTCTTGAGAGAAAAAATGGAGGAGGAGCATAAATGAAATGACTCAGGTACTCCCTAGGAACCAATTAAAGCTCATTTGAGTATCGCTTCCTAGCACCAACCACACCTAGAAAAGTGGGGTTGGTGGGCTGGAAGTTATGATAAAAGTGGAGAACACTAATGACGTTCTTACTCGCAAAAAAGCGTTTTACAAAATTAAAACGTCAGAGACTAACACAGGAGTAGGGGTGACCTGGTTGCAAAACAAGCCGAGAAAAAATTCCCAAGAACTCAGCTTTTGCTCGTCGTTTTCACGATTTTTTTATTCTTTATTTTTTTTGGTTTGAATTGTGTCTTATATAAATAAGTAGTTTGTGCTAAATCGGTCTGAGGTAAGCCAGAAGTATCTGTTATTGCTGTATTATATCTAACAGAAGTTTAGTTAACAAACAAAACCTAAGAGAAGTGATAGCTAGACGGAGGGTTTGTTTGCATGGAAGTTTGTTTGTACGGAGTACCGGACCTGAATGTCAATATTTCAGTCTTTTCATAATCAAAACGCCAGAAAGCAAAACGAAAGAAGAACAAGAACGTGGGAGGAATGAAGTTTATTCGAATGATATTAAGAATTGCCTTGAATTTGTTAATTTTTTATTCCCAGGCATCCGTTGCGAAAGTGAAACCTGTGATTGGATTGACTGCTTGAACGGTGGCACCTGTGTTGTCATGGGAACTGTAGCTACATGTCTCTGCCCATTGTCACACATAGGAGCGCATTGTGACGTAGATGTGGTCACGTGCCGAACTGAGACGTGTGGTAACCACGGCGACTGTGTCTATGACAAAGAAATGAACGTTACTTGCCTTTGTGACGTCAACTACATTGGTAAGATGTTGAAATTAACCTTTCAATTGATGGTGGGTGTAAACTAACGAGGCGAACACCTTACTCTATTGTCAGTTTCTCATGTAATTTCACTTTTTGTGGTCATAGATCATATTGTAAAAATTCTATCAAATATCTCATCTTCTTTAGCGTGACTTAAACATTTAGTTAAAAATGGCGACAAGATTCAAAACTTATTTTAAAAAAATATTTAAATCGTAAATAAACCGAAAAAAGGACAAAAAATATGAGAATTTCAGGAGCACCCACGTTGTTTCGCACATACCTTTGAAATAAAAATTCATGGAAATTGACTTCGTATATATCCTGCTGTAGTGGTTCACCCAAAGCTGGGTACTGTCATGGAGGGTGACCACACTATAATTATCGCTGCCAAGATGTCCATTCGAGATATTATTGTTCTGAGGTCTAAACACCATCGCTTTCCCGACGTTTAAACAACGTTCGGCGATAGACTCTGTTTCAGCTTCCATTTGAGTCCTGCAACAAGGGACATATTGACTTAGTTAAAGTTAACAAAAAACTATTATTGATTAGTCACAAAACTGTTGACCTAAATGTTGACCTATATGTTGGCTAAAAATAAATAAAAACCTGTTAATTGTTGTCCGTGTGGGTATTGCCATTTCTGCTTCAGGTACAAATTGTTCCACTGCGCCAATCGCTCCACACGACACACCGTCACACAAACGTCACGCGACGTCTTCATCCTCACAGGCGCAGCATGGAGCGTCGCGACAGCCCGTGTGGGTCATTACTGTACCGCTCGTGTTCTCGCTTTTACTCGTCCTTGGGGTCGGTCTCCTTGTTCGTGAACGCGTCCAAGCCTGTTGCTGTGAACTACCCTGCTTTGTGTCTCTCAAATATGGTGGCCAATCAGAAACGCCCAGGGAAGCAAGTGCTACAGGTAAACAAATAGTAGACAACTCGCGTGGAAAGCGTTGTTATAAAACAGCTGACCTCTGATGAGCTCTATCTATCTAGCTTAATGCGCATCCCTCAGTGTTCAGTATTCTCGCACATTGGTGAAAAAGGTTCAACCGAGTGTCCAAGTCACTAAAATCTATATATTAGTGGCTTTTTCTTTTTTAAAGTGATTCCTCTCCTTTATGAGTACTATTTTGCGCGGAATCCAAAAAGGGTCTGCGGAGTAAAAAGGTGTTATACAAAACAGACCGAACCGCCGTTGAGGTCGGCTGTTGGACAACAACGGCGTGGAAAGTTCTGAACGTTAACCAATCACAGCGTAGGACTGAGAAATGTTTATGTATCGCGGACCAGCAAAACTTAGGCAATCGATAAGTCAAGTGGTATAAAACACTTACACCCAAAGCCTTCTGTGTAACAAAATCGTATTGTCTTAGAAATATATTTTATAATAACACATTTTATGATCAAAATGGAACAGAAATATCACCTAGGACCTTGTAAGTAGCTCGTCGTTGATCTCCGCTACTGGTTCGAGCCTACAGCTTAAACGACCAGCTAAGGCCCTGTGTGTAAACCACCGGCTCAGGCTTACCGATAACTGCCGATAACTACCGATAACTAATGGAACAGTTCTGTCTGCCCAGGAGGGCCCAGGTGGGGGTGGGGGGGGGGGGGGTAGAGGAAGCACTTGGTATTATATGTGTTACCATGCGTATAAAATCGCGGAGAAAAGGGGTAAATTTGAGGCCAGACGCGATCCGCGTGGAAAGCTAATTTCGTTAAAAGGGGTGGGGTGGGGTGGGGATGGAGAGGGTAATTTTCATTCAGTACTCCGCCTTTCCGATAAAAGGTTTTACTTCAGAACTGCACTCTGCGTTTAAAAAAGGGGATATTATTTTAAAATTAGCACTTGGCGTTGCAGGGTCGTTTTAAAAAGTCATGAGCATGGATGAACAATTTTAAGCAAATCCTGAGAGCGTTCATACGGTAACGCTGCTCAGGATTAATTGAGCATTGCAGGGTCAGTTATTCCAGAGAGTATGGTTTTTACGGTATGCCTTTGCTCAAGATTGCCTAAGCTATTCCTAAGCAAATCTGAACTTAGTCAGGAGCATAGAATAAGACTAAATCTGCACTATCAATGGTTTGTTGTTTGTACACACTGGCGGTGAAAATGAGTACTATCGCACTTTCTTCACACAGGAAGTAGGAACACTTTGGACGAGGACGTTATGAGTGGTCATTCTGGAATGGCGTCACCAACGAACCTGAGCCGGTTTGCCATTGACGCCGTAAGTTTACAGCACATAACTCAATAAAATTGAGCCCGAAATCTAATAAAATAAATTGAGTAACACATCTTTGGAGAGTGGTGCAAGAATACATGTTTGATTAGTTGATTTAATGTTTCAACATGCTACAATTCTTAAACAATTAAACGAAACACTGTTAAGACCCTGGTAACACCTGTATTCAATAATTTGGCTCAAAGTCATATTCTCACTGGCTACGCTTTGAACTCAGTTTACTCTTCACACTGAGCCTAAGTCCAAGTTGTGACGTTTTAATATCAAATGCTCAAACTAAATTCAAATTACATTTATGGGCGTAAATATATCTTTCTGTGTGTGCTGGGGTGATCCGGGGTGGTCATTGGTATGATTTTCATTGCCATGCGCTTTTCAAAAAAAAAAAAAAAAAAAAAAGGCGAAAAAGTGAGTAATTTCTAGGCCAGACTTTCGTTAAAAAAGAGGGGGAGGGGTGGTAATTTTCAACTTAGCACTACACGTTTAGGGATCGTTTTACAAAGAACATGGACATGTTAATTCCATTAATAGTTTTGCTGCCCCAGAAAATATTGCAACGTCGACCGAACGTCGATTTGAGGCTGCAATTAATGTCCACCCGACCAGACAACAATATTAACTCTGGTTGTAATTTGGTATTGATTGTGAGACAATGTTGAGTAAACGCTGAGTCAGCAACGTTGTCGGTATATAGACGTTGTTTCGCCTTCAATTTGCAGCCTTTGCACAGCGTCGATTAGACGTCGGATAATCGTCGTCTATCCAACGTCGTTAGGTAGACGTACGTTGTTTCGACTTCCATTAGCAATCAAAACCCGATGTTGACCCGACATCGGGTGCAACGTCTCTCCAAAGTTGTTTCAACGTCGCAATGCTTACTGCGGTGCCGTCTAAGAAATGTAGGTCTGCGCCACTCTAGGACCTCTGATTGGTCCGCACTACTTTTTTCACAGGAAATAAATCAGCACGTATCAACGGATCAACTCTCTGCGGGAATAAGTCAAAGTATGGAAAGCTGCCACGACAACGACCGTTTCAATTTAAGCTGTAACAGTATGACTGGTCTGCTGCCGTCTGGTAGATCTTTTGAGCGTCTTTCTGCTACCCATTTTTCTAAAGCCGTTGACCTTGATGACGTACCGGAAGTAGCTCAAAGTTGGAAGCGTGCGTCTAGTCTGGAAACGCCTAAGCTTGAGCATTCTGTCAACACAGAAGAACTATCTAACGAGAAGAGACATACTTTAACTGTAAGTGTGGAACGGCAGGTTGGAAATAGTTCCGCGGAAGTATTTTTACATGGCGTAGGTGAAATGTCTGACGGAGACGCAGCAACTGGAGTTAAGGGGTCGTCCATGGAGTGCTATGGCAATGCTCATGGTGGAGCTGATGATGAAGGCTGTAGTACGAACCCTGAAAGGCATGAGAAGGAAACTGCGGAAGCGCAAAGAAACGAGGAAACCGAACATTATTTGTCCGTACGTCCTCAAAATGAAATCAATCCAATTAGAGTTAGAAGAAGTTCCGAGAAAAGGCGGGAATTTGCAAAAGTAGGTCGGCTTTCCAAGGGAAGTTCAAAGTATCAACAAAGGGGCAGTTGGCACTCATGTGATCATCTGCCACCATCACGTGATCTGCAACCAATCATATTAAGTTCTAGAAATGAAACGTCTCCGAGTGGTTCCTTGGACCACTCGTATTCTAGACATCGAAAAGAAGCCAGTAATTATTATCGCAAGAAAAGAAATGAATGGAAGTATTCAAGCACTGCTTCTTTTGAACCCACCAGACATAAACACCATGCCAAGGGCGAGCGTCAGTCACGGAGTGCTACGGAATGCCACGGAAAGTCACGGAACAGTTCGTCGAATCGACATAGAATATATACTAACTGCGATACTTGCTCTGATACTGTAAAGGATAGGAATTGCTCAAAACATGACGTTTACTTTTCAAAACATGATGTTTACTCTTCGAAACATGACGTTTCTGCAACTAGACAAAACAGGCCGTCAAGACGGAAGCACACTGAGAGACAACTCTTGTCTGATTTTCCTTCAGTGATTGATGACGACGTTCGCAAACGTAATAACGTACATTATTCTGACGCTAGCGGGAAGTCAAAACATCAAAGACGGAAGCACGTCAGTGCAGGATGTCGTACAGAACACTTGCGCCGTGACGTCACTGAATTGAGGACTCACTCCGATCCTTACTCGTTTTATGAGCGCGATTCATCGTCATCAGGCGTTGTGCGTGTGCGGTACGGTGAGTCAAGGTCACAGAAGAGTTACAGGATACACAGACCTCAAAGAGACCGCCGCCGCTCTGGATATAAGTCTAATGATAATGTCAGACTATGTAACGACTCTGTGAGAGAATTCAGACTTTGGTACAACGATTCCCACGGCTCGCGGTCCGACTCCTTTCATTCCCGGCGGTCACTTCCTGATTCCGCGTATCAAAGCAACGAGCATTCCATGGATATCCGACCCTCATGGTCACGTGCTGATGACGCCAGTATGACGCACATCCCGCGTTCTCTTCTAGAATATCTGGTGTTGGACAAAATTCACACAGAGAACAGGTAAAGAATGTCCCCACTCCCCTCCCTTCTACAGAAACCCTAGCCCGATTTTTCACGCATTTCAATCCACACTTTTAACTCGCCGACAGCCTGTAGTAGAGGGAAATGGGGGCGGGGGATACGTGGACGCTGGATCTTGTGCTTACTAAATTTAGGTAAAATATTTTGTATTATTTGAAGAATATGTTTTGATGTATTGTGTCTCGTTGAATTTTACATAGCCTTGATGTCTTTTTAGGTGCCCAGTTTTGAATTACTTTTTAACATGAAGGTTAAAATTCGAGGATTTCAGGGAACACCAGAATTTGGAATATCCTACACCCGAAAAATAATGCCAGAAACGACAAGCTTAGTGGTTTAACATCGAAGCGCTTGAAACTTGGGCCGTAGTCAAAAAGCATGCAAACTTAGTGCCTTCAAAACCAGCATTAAAAACAAATCTGGAGGGCACTTCAGCCTGTTGGTTACTGAAGAAAATTCTTTCCTTTGCTAATAGTGTGAACCCGCAAGGACGTAGTTAATACCACTGCGAAAAAAATCTTTTGTACAAACTTTTATGCCCACTTTAGGCGTAGTTGGTGCTTCAAATTTTTTTATGCAAAATTTTTCGTTTTTAATTTTGTTTCATATTGCGTATTGTCTTCTCTCAGAATTCGCTCCTGCTTTCGCATCTATATTAGAGGCTTATAGAAAAAATTACATGTAAAATTTCAGTTTCAATTTTTTACCTCAGATATTAAATGAAGTAACTAAATAACAACTGATGTAGCACAACAGAACGAAATTGATTGGTATACATTTTCTGAGTTCATAGTAGTGGGAAAATACGGGTTTGAGCACACGTGTGCTCAAACCCGTATTTTCAGGTGTTTTGAAACCCGTACGGGTTTGAGCACAGGTGTGTTGAAACCCGTACGGGTTTGAGCACACCTGTTTTCAAACCCGCGCGGGTATGAGCACAGTTTCCGGAAGTGAATGTAAATTATTTCGTCAAAGCAGTGAGAGACGAAATGGCGCATGATTTCGTCATGTACTTTCGTCATCCCATCTAGGCACGTGTACTTTTAACCTTGATCTCATTTCGTCAAAGACACTTTCGTCATTTCATCCAGGCACGTGTACATTTGACCTTGACCTGATTTTGTCAAGGACACTATAACCTTGACCTCATTCAAGGACAGTGCATGTCAAAGACACTTTAACCTTGGCCTCATTCAAGGACACTGTTTTCATCCCCCCCCCTCTATTTACGGGTCTCCACCTGAAATAACTAAAAATAATAAACAACTAAAAAAAATAAATAAACAAATAAAAATAAAATAATAAACAAGTAAAATAAAGAAATAAAAAGCAATAAAACATGAAAAATAAATAAACAAGTAAAAAAATAACAAAATACAAGAAAAAGTAAATAAATGAATGAAAAATACTTCCGGAAACTGTGCTCATACTCCCATTTTCAGGTGTTTTCAAACCCGCGCGGGTTTGAGCATAGGTGTGTTCAAACCCGCGCGGGTATGCGCACAGTTTCCCGGAAGTGGTAAAAAACCGCGCGCGATGTGAATGAAGAGTGAAGTATCTGAAATAAAAAAGAATAAGCAAATAAAAAATAAAAAATAAACAAATGAAAGAAAATTATATATATATAAATATATATAAAAATAAACAAAATAAAGAAGTACAAAAAATAAAGAAGTCAGAAAAACCCACCCAGCTGGTATGTGTTTTCAAACCCCCAGGGGTATGAAAACCGTTTCCGGAAGTGGTATAAAAACACTTTCGTCAAACCCTCATGAGGTTTGACGAAACAGTTTCGTCAGACCCCCAGCGACGAAACAGTTTCGTCGAACCCCAGTGAAAGTCAAGGACACTGTAGAGTAACCTTGACCTTATTTCGTCAAGGACACTTTCGTCAAGGTACACGTGTACTTTTGACCTTGACCTAATTTCGTCAAGGACACTATAACCTTGACCTAATTTCGTCAAGGACACTTTCGTCAAAGTACGCATGTACTTTCGTCATCCCATCCGAGCACGTTCCAACGTGCATGATTTCGTCATACCATCAAGGCACGTTCGTCAAATCACACATGTACATACGTGTTCCCCTTCGGACGTCATTGACCTCATTGATGACGTCACGGATGACGTCATCTACTAAATATTTCAATCGATCATAACTTTATAACTACTCAGTCAATTTCAACCATTTTTTCATCATAGTATTCAGGAAGACTTGAAGTGTTTATGTATGACGCCACTGATGGCGTCACTGATGACGTCATCAATGAAATCATATACTCAAAATTTTAAATGTGTATATTTTGAAAACTACTCGGTTAATTTCAACCATCTTTTCATCATAGTATTCAGGAAGACCTCAAAGGTTTACGGATGACGTCACTAATGACGTCATCAATGACGTCATATACTCAAAATTTTAAACGTGTATATCTTTGAAACTATTCTGCCAATTTCAGCCATCTTTTCACCATAGTATTGAGGAAGACTTGAAATTTTTATTGATGACGTCATTGATGACGTCACGGATGACGTCATTTACTAAATATTTCAATCAAACATAACTTTATAACTACTCGGTCGATTTCAACCATCTTTTCACCATAGTATTCAGGAAGACTTGAAGCGTTTATGGATGACGTCATTTACTAAAAATTTCAAACACACATATCTTTAAAACTACTCGGTCAATTCCAACCGTCTTTTTACCATAGTATTTAGGAAAACTTTAAACTTTTATTGGGAACGTCACTGATGACGTCATGACGACGTCATTTACTCAAAATTTCAAACGCACATATCTTTAAAACTACTCGGTCAGTTTCAACCATCTTTTCACCATAGTATTGAGAACAACTTTAAATTTTATTGATGACGTCATGAATGACGTTATTTACCTAAAAATTTTAATTGAACATAACTTTCAAACTATTGGACCGATTTTAGCCATCTTTTCAACAAAGTGTTTAGGAGGACTTTATATTTTATTGATCACGTCATTGATGGCGTAACGGATAACGTTATTTACCTAAAGGTTTTAATCCAATATAACTCTAAAACTACTGGACCGATTTCAACCATTTTTTCA
Source organism: Protula sp. h YS-2021 (assembly GCA_949752745.1). NCBI lineage: Eukaryota > Metazoa > Annelida > Polychaeta > Sabellida > Serpulidae > Protula > Protula sp. h YS-2021. The sequence goes on along the minus strand of OX457027.1, from coordinate 91,915,958 downwards.
TCAATCTGTTCAGCTGGACTTTGTCTTTAATAAAGCATAAAGTGAACGTTGAATATGTGAAGAACGTCGAACCTGCGTTTACACATAAAAAAGCAAGACATATATTGAAAAACTTTATTAATACATTTAAATATACAGCGCTTAATCAATAAACTTTTACATCATTTGTTGATTTTCAAAGTCTTTATTATAAAGTTTAGTCAAATAAGTCTATTTTTCTTCATCTGTTTCACTCCTTTGCACCTCACTGTCCTCATCCACATCACTTTCTTCGTCGCTGCTTTCATTATTCTCCACCTGATCTAGAAGCTCTTCAAAGAATGCATCGTTTCTTCTTATAGCCGCCTTTAATGCCTTTGAATACTCGTAATGTTTTTCATCAACAAAGTGATTAAAGTCTTCTAAAATGGTTTGATAATGTTTGCTTTGTTCTAGACGTTGAGTATATTTGAATAGTCTCATAAACAGTTGTTTTAGGCAGTGCTTATAAATGGGTCGGAAGTCATCACTTGCTCTTTCACGGGCACCTTCAACCCCTTGTTCTTCATATTCTGAAACCTTTTCTTGAAATTTGTCATCATAGTCATCATATACTTCTTGGACCATATCATACCAAACAGAGTCTATTTCTGACTCACTGTCAGAACTGCTGTCATCGTTGTCCTCGCTACAATGGTTCATATGTTTGAACAAAGCTTCTTGGCTGTTGTATAATGCACCGCATTCTATACAAGCATGTGCATTATTTTCACCCATGTCAACTCTTAGACTTTCAATAGAAGACTCATCTAAGGTTTCCGTGATAGGTGCTTTTATAGGGTTTTCCATCTCTTCCTCCCATTCGCCTTCTGCACGCTCGCTTCCATTCACTTCTGAAGTGTGTACATGCTTTAAGTGTCTTTTAAGGCTTTGTGGCCAATGGTAAGATTTCGAACAAATGTTACATTTATACATCCTTTCGGTTCCACATCCAGTTCTCAAATGATGAAAAAGTCTTTGAGTGTCGATATATATATATATATGACAACAACAACGGTAACAGCAACTGTGTTGTTGTTGTGTTGTTGTTGCGTTGTTGTTGTTGTTGTTGCGTTGTTGTTGTGTTGTTGTTGCTGTTGTTGCGTTGTTGTGTTGTTGTTGTGTTGTTGTTGTGTTGTTGTTGTTGTTTAGTTGTTGTGTTGCGTTGTTATTGTTGCGTTGTTGTTGCCTTGTTGTTGTTGTTGTTAAAAAGACGTGCAAAGCGCGCAAATGCTCCTTCTTCTACACAGACTTTTCAGTTATCACTGATTACGAATCACTGTTCATGGTTGCGTTCATGGTTGTGACTATTGAATGATACCATATGACGCCATGTTGAACATGTATAAATGCATGAGTGAGGAGAAAAAATCATTCCTCGAAAGTGTTATTTCGCGGATGAATACCATTTGGCGGATGAATACACATATTCAGGAGAGCAAAATTCTGCTGAGTCAGCAATTTAACAATTTTAACAAGTTACACACCATTTTTTGATTACATCTAAGTGGTATAAATGGATGAGTGATGAGAAAACCCACAGCTTTAACAATGTCAACATTACTTCTTCGCCTATGTGCAGAGACTATGGATGATGTCTTCAAAGTGAACTATGCTGACTATGTGTTTTCAAAGCTTCCTGCTTTTGAATCGGATTGGATTTTGCAAGTGACGAATTTGCATCAGCATTGGGAAGCTGTTGGAAAGGCAATTCCAAGAGATCGTTTCATCCACTCGTTTCTGCGTGAATGTGAAGAACTGCATTTACCATTAACTTACGACATTGATTCAGCATTTATCAACGCGAATACAATTTGGGCAGCTGACCTCATGCTAGTTGTAGCTGCTAGAATCATTTTACATCATGATGATGATGTTCCATTGACGACGAATGTATCAGAACTTGTTCGATTCAACAATGGACGAGTTGAAGTGAATTCAGAACTTTGCACAGTGATTCGTAATCAGTGATAACTGAAAAGTCTGTGTAGAAGAAGGAGCATTTGCGCGCTTTGCACGTCTTTTTAACAACAACAACAACAAGGCAACAACAACGCAACAATAACAACGCAACACAACAACTAAACAACAACAACACAACAACAACACAACAACGCAACAGCAACAACAACACAACAACAACGCAACAACAACAACAACAACGCAACAACAACACAACATCAACACAGTTGCTGTTACCGTTGTTGTTGTCATATATATATATATATCGACACTCAAAGACTTTTTCATCATTTGAGAACTGGATGTGGAACCGAAAGGATGTATAAATGTAACATTTGTTCGAAATCTTACCATTGGCCACAAAGCCTTAAAAGACACTTAAAGCATGTACACACTTCAGAAGTGAATGGAAGCGAGCGTGCAGAAGGCGAATGGGAGGAAGAGATGGAAAACCCTATAAAAGCACCTATCACGGAAACCTTAGATGAGTCTTCTATTGAAAGTCTAAGAGTTGACATGGGTGAAAATAATGCACATGCTTGTATAGAATGCGGTGCATTATACAACAGCCAAGAAGCTTTGTTCAAACATATGAACCATTGTAGCGAGGACAACGATGACAGCAGTTCTGACAGTGAGTCAGAAATAGACTCTGTTTGGTATGATATGGTCCAAGAAGTATATGATGACTATGATGACAAATTTCAAGAAAAGGTTTCAGAATATGAAGAACAAGGGGTTGAAGGTGCCCGTGAAAGAGCAAGTGATGACTTCCGACCCATTTATAAGCACTGCCTAAAACAACTGTTTATGAGACTATTCAAATATACTCAACGTCTAGAACAAAGCAAACATTATCAAACCATTTTAGAAGACTTTAATCACTTTGTTGATGAAAAACATTACGAGTATTCAAAGGCATTAAAGGCGGCTATAAGAAGAAACGATGCATTCTTTGAAGAGCTTCTAGATCAGGTGGAGAATAATGAAAGCAGCGACGAAGAAAGTGATGTGGATGAGGACAGTGAGGTGCAAAGGAGTGAAACAGATGAAGAAAAATAGACTTATTTGACTAAACTTTATAATAAAGACTTTGAAAATCAACAAATGATGTAAAAGTTTATTGATTAAGCGCTGTATATTTAAATGTATTAATAAAACTTTTCAATATATGTCTTGCTTTTTTATGTGTAAACGCAGTTTCGACGTTCTTCACATATTCAACGTTCACTTTATGCTTTATTAAAGACAAAGTCCAGCTGAACAGATTGATGAAAAAATGGTTGAAATCGGTCCAGTAGTTTTAGAGTTATATTGGATTAAAACCTTTAGGTAAATAACGTTATCCGTTACGCCATCAATGACGTGATCAATAAAATATAAAGTCCTCCTAAACACTTTGTTGAAAAGATGGCTAAAATCGGTCCAATAGTTTGAAAGTTATGTTCAATTAAAATTTTTAGGTAAATAACGTCATTCATGACGTCATCAATAAAATTTAAAGTTGTTCTCAATACTATGGTGAAAAGATGGTTGAAACTGACCGAGTAGTTTTAAAGATATGTGCGTTTGAAATTTTGAGTAAATGACGTCGTCATGACGTCATCAGTGACGTTCCCAATAAAAGTTTAAAGTTTTCCTAAATACTATGGTAAAAAGACGGTTGGAATTGACCGAGTAGTTTTAAAGATATGTGTGTTTGAAATTTTTAGTAAATGACGTCATCCATAAACGCTTCAAGTCTTCCTGAATACTATGGTGAAAAGATGGTTGAAATCGACCGAGTAGTTATAAAGTTATGTTTGATTGAAATATTTAGTAAATGACGTCATCCGTGACGTCATCAATGACGTCATCAATAAAAATTTCAAGTCTTCCTCAATACTATGGTGAAAAGATGGCTGAAATTGGCAGAATAGTTTCAAAGATATACACGTTTAAAATTTTGAGTATATGACGTCATTGATGACGTCATTAGTGACGTCATCCGTAAACCTTTGAGGTCTTCCTGAATACTATGATGAAAAGATGGTTGAAATTAACCGAGTAGTTTTCAAAATATACACATTTAAAATTTTGAGTATATGATTTCATTGATGACGTCATCAGTGACGCCATCAGTGGCGTCATACATAAACACTTCAAGTCTTCCTGAATACTATGATGAAAAAATGGTTGAAATTGACTGAGTAGTTATAAAGTTATGTTCGATTGAAATATTTAGTAGATGACGTCATCCGTGACGTCATCAATGAGGTCAATGACGTCCGAAGGGGAACACGTATGTACATGTGTGATTTGACGAACGTGCCTTGATGGTATGACGAAATCATGCACGTTGGAACGTGCTCGGATGGGATGACGAAAGTACATGCGTACTTTGACGAAATTAGGTCAAGGTTATAGTGTCCTTGACGAAATTAGGTCAAGGTCAAAAGTACACGTGTACTTTGACGAAAGTGTCCTTGACGAAATAAGGTCAAGGTTACTCTACAGTGTCCTTGACTTTCACTGGGGTTCGACGAAACTGTTTCGTCGCTGGGGGTCTGACGAAACTGTTTCGTCAAACCTCATGAGGGTTTGACGAAAGTGTTTTTATACCACTTCCGGAAACGGTTTTCATACCCCTGGGGGTTTGAAAACACATACCAGCTGGGTGGGTTTTTCTGACTTCTTTATTTTTTGTACTTCTTTATTTTGTTTATTTTTATATATATTTATATATATATAATTTTCTTTCATTTGTTTATTTTTTATTTTTTATTTGCTTATTCTTTTTTATTTCAGATACTTCACTCTTCATTCACATCGCGCGCGGTTTTTTACCACTTCCGGGAAACTGTGCGCATACCCGCGCGGGTTTGAACACACCTATGCTCAAACCCGCGCGGGTTTGAAAACACCTGAAAATGGGAGTATGAGCACAGTTTCCGGAAGTATTTTTCATTCATTTATTCACTTTTTCTTGTATTTTGTTATTTTTTTACTTGTTTATTTATTTTTCATGTTTTATTGCTTTTTATTTCTTTATTTTACTTGTTTATTATTTTATTTTTATTTGTTTATTTATTTTTTTTAGTTGTTTATTATTTTTAGTTATTTCAGGTGGAGACCCGTAAATAGAGGGGGGGGGGATGAAAACAGTGTCCTTGAATGAGGCCAAGGTTAAAGTGTCTTTGACATGCACTGTCCTTGAATGAGGTCAAGGTTATAGTGTCCTTGACAAAATCAGGTCAAGGTCAAATGTACACGTGCCTGGATGAAATGACGAAAGTGTCTTTGACGAAATGAGATCAAGGTTAAAAGTACACGTGCCTAGATGGGATGACGAAAGTACATGACGAAATCATGCGCCATTTCGTCTCTCACTGCTTTGACGAAATAATTTACATTCACTTCCGGAAACTGTGCTCATACCCGCGCGGGTTTGAAAACAGGTGTGCTCAAACCCGTACGGGTTTCAACACACCTGTGCTCAAACCCGTACGGGTTTCAAAACACCTGAAAATACGGGTTTGAGCACACGTGTGCTCAAACCCGTATTTTCCCACTACTGTTCATACAATGAAAAATCGGATGACAGCGTCCGCACAGCGAGTGCATGAACAGCTTTGGGGAAATTTAGTGACTTGTGGGTAATCTGGGGGAATCCTTTTCAAACAAAGGGTCTGTTCGTTCTGCCTGACGACATCAAGTGTTATCCAGTGAGATTGCGTAAAACTTTGTCTTGGGCATTCTGATTGGACAATTATAACAACCTCACTGGTTCGAGGGGTGAGTTGCCAAAATAGCGAGGCCTGTAGCGACGGGAAAAGTTTTACTGTAAACAATACCTGGCGATAAATTGGTGGCCGTAAGGCATTCAGCTTTGAAACTGGGTCGTTATTGAACCTTAGATTTTTAGAATATCAACACATACTGAATACAGTGAAACTCCGAAAATAGGATTAACGAGAGAACTGAACTAAGTGGTTCAATCTTCGGGGTGGTCCTATTTATGGGGTTCTTTAAGGTTTTCTGGAACTGGACCATCGAAAGTGATTCCATTTGTGAGGTGATGTTATTCAGGGGTTCTGCTGTACTGGTAAATAATGCATTAACGTTGTGCTGCTACAGGGACAACAGACGGCGTGAGAGAGCCTGGGGGTCAAGGACTAGAAGCTCAAGAACCGGAAGTTCGATCGGAAGTTCACAGACCGGAAGACGCAGGCCTCATGACGACATAGCTGCCTATGTCACAGAGGACGACTACTTGTGAGTCATAGGCCAGGCAATACTCAAATGTGATGGCCTGAGTAATATCTATTAAGAATAGAACCACGTTTTTTTAGAACTCCGACTGAAAGTTGGAAACAGCTGCTCCATGGCAGCTGGTTCATGGCTTGGCAGCTGGTTCATGGCTTGGCGGCTGGTTCATGGCTTGGCAGCTGGTTCATGGCTTGGCACCTGTCTTGTTTTTCTTCCGCCTTTTGTCTGTAGTAGAAATGATAATTCTCTGCACTAAAAATGTAATTGGAACTTTAAATGTAGGATTAAAATTAAAAAATCGTAGAAGGATTATGTTTATATCTTAAAAAAAAAAATATTTGCCATTTGCTATATTTGCGGTTCAGAACACTTACATTCAGAAAATAAACTTATACTTATTCTAGAGTTCGTTGGCTGAAGGACACTGCCAGTCATCGTGAAAAAGCATGGCAGGAGGCGGAGCTACTGAGTGAAGAAAGTGACCGTGAGACAGCGGAAGGGGCGGAGCTTATGAGCAAAAGGAACGACTGTGAACCAATCCGAGAAGCAGCGTTAACGAGGAAAAGAACGAAGTGTAAAACGGCAGAGGGGGCGGGGCAAGTGATTGAGAAAGCAGACGGTAAGACGGCTCAGAAGGCAGGGCTAGCACAGGAGGCGGAGCTAACGAGCGAGAGTAGCGAGTGTGAGACAAAGCAAGGGGCGGAGCAAGTGAACGAGATGCCCGGATGTGAATCAGCACAGGGGGCGGAGCTAACGAGAGAGAGTAACGAGTGTGAGACAAAGCAAGGGGCGGAGCAAGTGAACGAGATGCCCGGATGTGAATCACCGGATCAGGAGGTGCTAACGAGCGAGAGTAGCGAGTGTGAGTCCATTCAAAACATAGCGACAGGAGTCGATCGGAAGGAAGGTACTGAATGGCAATCTCAAGATGGCGGAAGGCGTAAGAATGCCTCGGTGGATGGAAAGAAAACGAGCAATACGCCTACCATGTTGCCAAGTGACTCACATGGAGCCGGACCACGGGGCGCATCCAGCGATTTGCTACTGCAGCGTCGCCCAGATGAGCCATATAACGGCTCACATGATCTGGATGTTCAAAGCGCTTCGAATTGCATGCGCTCAAACAGTGACGCAATCTGCATGCATTCAAGGGGCCACTCAAACTTTCTGCATTCACAAAGTGACGCAAATGGTCTGCATTCACAAAGTGACGCAAATGGACTACATTCACAAAGTGACACAAATGGCCTGCATTCACAAAGTGACGCAAATGGCCTACATTCACAAAGTGACGCAAATGGCCTACATTCACAAAGTGACACAAATGCTCTGCATTCACAAAGTGACGCAAATGGCCTGCATTCACACAGTGACTTAAACGAGCACCGGGAACAAGACCATTCCGACAGGCCACAGTCACACCACGCTTTTGATCTACAGACAATGAACCAATCAAATACAGAAACACAAAGTGACTCCACAAAGCCACATTCACTAACACGGCAAACAATCCCCTACACTAACAGAGGCAAGGGCGACGCTTTCAGCTTCCTCAACGACAGCACCGAATCGCCGGCAAGCATTTCGACCGGATGTACAGGAGTGACACTCAATCACTTACCTTCTGTAAACAGACTTAAGAAGGAGAACGAAGACGAAGCAACAACGTACGTCTGATCAAATGTGACCTGTTTTGTTGATGAAATCTGCATAACAGGACCAATTCGTTTTAAGTATTATAGTCAACCATAGCAAGGGATATGTCCAATCAAATACTATGGTGTTTTATACTTTTGTAGAATTGTTGGGGGGGAGGGGGGAGGGGGTAGGGGTTGGGGTTGTAATGACGATAAGTGATTCACTTAGAGTTCGTAATCAGTGTTACACCCAGATGACAATGACAACACACAATCAAATCGGCCATGAGATCTGTTTTGCGAACCGACGACAATTAATCTAACGACGATTTGCCCCAGATGTTTAAAGTTTAATTTCAGTCTGCGCGTAATAACGTGATGTTGTCAGTCGAGCAATCTACATGTAGTTTGTTGGATCAAGTGTCTATGTTCTTTTGCAAAATACCTTCTGGCTTTCAGCATATATCACTTTATTGATCTTAAATCGAACTCGAGCTATATATAACTTGCACAAGAACATGAGATATTATTGTTTCAATCAGGCACAAAAAAAAAAAAAAACAAACAAAAAAAAAAACAAAAAAAAAAACACAGAATGCGGTATACTTTTCAACGACTTGAAAAGCTTGTGTCATACATATTATGCAATTGAATTCACAACATGGCATGAAGCATGCCCTAAAAGAGAGGATGCGTGGGTCCTTACCCCCTCCCTGCCTCGCTCCCTGCGGCCCTCCCTGCCTCCCTCCCTGCCGCCCTCCCTCCCTCCCTGCCTCCCTCCCTGCCACCCTTACTCCCTGTCTGCCTGGCTGCCTGGTTGCTACCCTCCCTGCCTCCCTCCCTGCCGCCCTCACTGCCTGTCTGTCTGTCTGCCTGGCTGCCTGGTTGCCTCCCTTCCTGCCTCCCTCCCTCCTGTTAGGAATGTATTTGTTCTACACAAATCAAGATGCTAGATTTTCTTCGGCAACTCCAGGTAGTGCGCTCTCTCCTCACCTTCGTCCTCTGAGGTGCGCTACAACTCGTCATGTACTTTGTTGTTGTTATCACTATCCAAATAGTCTCCATCTATATCATTGTATGGCCGGCCATCTTGATGACGTAGGTGTGTCGTATGTTTCTCCGGGTCGTTAACGGTGTCACTTTCCCAGTAGCCCATCAACAGACCCACGGTGGTGTGATAAGCTGCTGGAATGTGCTGCAACAGCGCCGGAGTGTTCTCAGCAATGGCCGCTCCTAGATGCTGCACCTGACGTCCTAAATCTGTAATTGGTATGAAAAGAATCATTTAAATAAAGTTATTACCAACGCATAATCACCAGTGCGGTTTTACGTTCGCACATTTCCTCTGACATCCTATAATAAATGCCGTTACACTTCCCGACCTTTCTACTGAGACATTTTCCCTAGAGCTGTTGGTCATGCTCACCGTTTGCCTACACTGTAAACATCCCAAGGTCGATCCATCGTCGACTTCCGGTTGCGACGTCGATCCTACTAAACCACAACATTAAATCTAGTGGTACTTTGGTTGTGATTGGTCGCGACCACAGATCAACGTCTAATCAACGTCTTGACACAATGTTGAATCGACCTTGGATAATCAACGTTATTTAGACGTTGCTTATAGTAACAAGCAAAATGCAACTTCTCCGACGTCTAATCAACGTCTTTAATGCCACGTTGAATAGGAGTCGGATAACTGACGTTGGAGAGAGGTGAAAGTATCGACATTGTACAGACGTCGGGCAACCCAAAACAACCTTCTAGTGTTATTGGTCACCGGAAATAGTAGCCATGAGGTCGCTTGGAAAGTAGAACAAAACCAGGACGTAAAATATGAGAATTTCAAGACCTTTTCCACCTACATTTGACAAATATACATAGAAATGGACTTCAAAGTTTCCTGCTTGGCCGGAAGACCAAAGGGAGGGGGTACTGTGACCGAGACTGACTGTGTTATGATTGTCAATTTTCTAGAAGTCAGTTCTAAATTAATATATTCCCGACTTCTAGGCAATGTCGTTTCCCGACGTCTATAGATCGTCGATTTCCATTTACAACCTTTACGCAACGTTGCTTTGACGTCAGACATTCGAACTTCCAGCTATCCAACATCGCAAGGCAGGCGTTTCGAATTCCACACAAAACCAAAACAAGACGTTGACCCAACGACGGGTGCGACGTCTATACAGCGTAGATCTAACGTCGCAATGTCTACTGGGTGACACGTTATAGCTAATGTCATTTCACATGACCTCTCCCCTGGCACATTATGACCAGTGCGAATACACATCCCCCACACAGGGAACAGGCCGAACCCCCCCCCCCCCCACGACCCTAACCCCCGCGTCAACCTCCCCCCCCCCCCCGACTAAAACCCCCCTCCCGATCCAAAACCCCCGGTTCTCAAAGAAAATGTGTAATGATAATTTCTTCATTTATTTTCACTTTCTCCTAATCGCTTACACATCAGGACAAAGCTAAACTTTCAACTCTCAACTACAAAAGCTGAATTCTCGAACTCTTTTCTGAAAGTTCCTGCAAACCTGCTCCGGAACTACCTACTCCGGAGTCGATGAACTGGAGCTGATCTCTTTAGGACTTGTTAGTATTGAAGCTATTCACTAAATTACCCATTCAAGTGAATCACAATGGATGATCAATTTCTTCAGTGGTTCAGAAACTGCAATTTTAAACGCCGTGTGATCTGTTCAATGGGCATTTAAAGTGTAATTAACAACGTGGATGTATTGCAATTACAAAATATAAAATAGACCTGAGAACCGGGGGGTTTTGGGTGGGGGGGGGGGGGGTTTAGGCCACCGGAGGGGAGGGTTAGCGCCGGGGTTGGCTTCGGTCGGGGGGGGGGGGTGGTGTTTGAGTCTAGACTCCCCCACATCCCCAGACACATTATGACCAATGCCGTTACACGTGCCCCCATCTTCTTCGCACATTGTGACCAATGCCAGTGCTGTGACACACTCACCTTTGTCGCATGTTTGGTGCAAGTCATTTGCAGCCATGATGAGAAATTCACTAACACATGAGAGAAGTGCCGGCCAATCATATTCTTCTAAGTGCAGGCGCACTTGTTGAAAATCAATCTATAGCAAAATTAAAATAATTACAAAATGCGAACTTTTTTTGGTGACAATACGAGGTTTAACAGTCTATCATTTATCTTTTCAAATTTAACAGGATGGTGGGGGGGGGGGGGGGGCGCCGCCCCTGAGCCCCCTGGATCCCGTACTGCTTATTTCATTACGTGAATAATCTCATAAGTACTTCTTTATGTAATAACAAACAGGACAGATTTTGGTGACCGCTCCTCAATCAAAATAAACAAGTGACTCCTCTTTCTTGAGGCTCAGTTTCTCAACAAGAATGGGCCTTTGACAACTATGAACAGATGCCAATTTTTAAAATAACAGTGGAATTGAAACTCAAATTTTGATTTTGTACAGATAAATCCAAGCCCACCAAGGCACGTTTTGTTTTAATCATTTTTTTCACTTGTCTAGCTCAGGTGTTGCCTATGAGCACTTTCATGACATTGCTCAACGAACTACAACAGAAATGAGTTAAATCTAACTCATTCGACATTTCCAAAAGATTTTAAATTACAGCTAAATGTATTATTATTTGGTAATATGAATAAATGAAAATAATTCATCGTTTTTTTTTATTTACTTTATTTTAATTTAGAATTTATAAATTTATGCTGAAGATGCAGTGAAATGGGTCATCAGTCGGAGTAAACTATTACGATTCCGAAGGAAAGTTCTTAATAATGGGGGACACACTAAAACGGGCCTACTGAAAAGTGGTCCTATTTGTGATTTGATTCAATTCAAGCGATCGTCCTAGCCAGGCATTTCCTTGTGAATAATAATAAAAATTATTTTCAGTTTTATAGGGAAAAATTAAAAGGCATTTTTGTATATTTATAGAACATGATTCGTATTATGTATCACAATGTTTTTAATGTTTAGTGTATACTATTATAATACTGAAAATGTCAAACTGTACACAAAAGTACTGAATCGAAATAATAACTTTTAGTACCTTTGGCTGCTACTCGCGGATGAGTACTTGACATAATTAACTGTTCAGTACCTGTGGCAGCTGCTCGCGGCTTAGTACTGGATATCGCATGGTGCGTATTAACATCCTGCATTGCTTTGTGAAGGCTGTTCTACTTTGTAGCATGTTTCCCGTCACTGCCCGTCGCTGTTGAATTTTTTCATAACACGAGCTCCCTGCGAACGTTTTGAAAATGCTCACTAGGTCTTGAGTCATAGCGATAAGAGATTTGACAGCAGGTGCGTAGGAGCCACACCTCTCTAAATACGTGTCCATGCATTGGTGAACAGTGAGGTCTATTTGAGCCATGGATTGCGTAAAGTTAAAAACGTTACTTGAAAGAATCTTGGCAAAAGAATAATAGTCTTGAATAAAACAAGGCACTAGGTCAAGGACTTGCGCATGCGCACTGCATGTATTGATTCCGCTGTCAATCATCTTTCTCCTTATTTCAGAAGCATACATATAGAACGGCGTTGTCTCGACGTTTGTTCTTTGCCATTGACTGACTTCTCGTTCAGGATAAGAACAAGTTTTCAGGTAATTATACGATGCTCCATGATAGAATTCGTTGAATACCGGATCTTTCATAAGCTCCAATAAATCCTTGACTTTAGTATCACAAAATATGCTTCCAATTTCAGCATTCCAGTTATTCTGTACGTTCTCAGCACTGCAGTGATAAACATGCTGCTCTATGAAGCTCTGTAGAGTTGACATACTTAGCTGATTTTCGATTAGTGGAAATAGCATCAGTTTTCCCGCGGCAGGATGGGTAAGGTTCACAGCGACCAGACCAGCGTCAATGAGATGCAGGGGATTTCGTATTTCATCAGGAATGCACGAAAATTCGAACAATAAATCTGATATACAGTGAAAGTACTCCCTAATAGCGATTCGTCCTGTGGATGTACAGGAATAATTACACGCCTTGACAAACTGTTCCACCGATGATTTTAACACTGGACAGGCATTGCACGCGTTGCTTTGATATGTCTGGTCTGATTTGTTGTCTAGACATGACGTCATTGCCTCCTGATCTGCACATAATTGACCGGTTGCCATGGTATCTTGCTGGTCTATGACGCCCCACAATCGTCTTAGGAAGCTCCTTAGATTGGCTATGTAGTCACTGTTATTGCTGTCCAGATCTGCAATATCATCTAAAATAAACAAGAAGGGTGCTGCTCTTTACGTGAGCATACCACAAATTTGTCGTAAATTTCTCGTAAAGAAGCGCGTACGAAGCAACTCCAAGAGGAATTGGGTTGATGCTAAGACTCCTGACTTCTTTTCCCAGAGAGAAGCTTAATATTGGACAATTTGTCTTCAAAGAGTGTTTTGATATCATTATTATGTGATTCAGTGCAATAAACTCGTACAGGCTTGAAATCAGGTATCGCTGACTATTTATATTTATATTGTTATTGATTTTACTTGTATGTGCGTCTTTGTACACTCTCTCATATGTGACGTCATATAAAATATATAACAGGTTTATTCCAAGTACTCACCTAATATTTCTGGCGTGCAGTTGAGCAGCGACGATAAACACAGTCTGCAGTTTATTGCGTTCCGTGATTCCTCTTTGTTTACCTTTTCTGTATATGCGTCACGTGATTTGAGTATGATATCATGCACGTCTGTGTCTAAGCCACATACACTTATAATAAGGTTGATAACGAGATACAAAAATAAACACGTCATCATGGCTTGTGTTGCTCGTCCTTATGTGTACTATGGTTTACAGGGTACTTGAAGCGTATTTGTTTTGAAGAATAGCTATCAAGCGGAGTACAGACATTCAGTAGCATTGGCCATATTGTCATTCAAGTAAAATAGCATTGTCATAATCTGTACAAAGGAAGCTATAATATAAACACACGAAGACAGCCACTAAGCGCCACATGAGGGCAGATTATTCTATGAGCCCTGCAATACACAACATATTGCGTCAACTGTATAGGTATATACAAACAAAGAATTAGCACTGAACCTAGTATACTGATTTTGCCAATCTATCGGAAAGTTTGGAATTACAGTTTTTACGATTAATCTACGAGTAATCTACTTATAAACGATTCATAGTATAATGCGCAGTTAAGTTACAGCATACTGCACAAATAAGTCACAGTATACTGTACAAATACATTATATTCTACTACATTACGTCACAGTATACCAAACAAATAAGTCACAGTATACTGCACAGATACGCCATAACATATTGCAAATGCGTCACAGAAAACTGAACAAATAAGCTATAGTATACTGAACAAATAAGTCACAGTATACTGAAAAAATAAGTTATAGCATACTGAACAAATAATTTATGGTATATTAAGAAAATAAGTTATAGTATACTGAGCAAGTAAGTTACAGTATGTTGAAATATACACAGCTGGTATGAAAGAATAACGTCATGTAGCTATGTTAACCAATAAAACAACCCTTCTTAACTAAAAAAACATATATTTTGATAACGATTTACATATAATTCATAGATGCAGCAATTTACCAAAGATGTAAAGATAATGCACGGACACGGCTATAAAATACATTAATGGAATACCGGATTCAACCTCAAACAGAACACTTCAAAGTTTAACTTTGAAAGACTGTATTTTTTCGAGACCATATTAAATTTAACAAAATTAAACAAAAGTAAATATCGCTTTGTGTTCCTGTGTAGATATTTAGCTAAGTCCCAAGTTAAAATCGAAAGGTCGGAAACATAAAGGTATTATTTAGTGAAAATAGAAAATTAAAAAGCTTGTGGAAGTGAAAATGTATAATTTTGATTTTCAGCTATAATTAGGATTTAGTGAGTAACGATTAAAAAAGCCTGGTGTTTGCTTCTAAGAGGAATGTAATTCTTTAATTCTAAGGACAATGTATTTACTTAGTAACAATGCTTCTGCACAGGACGTTTATAGTCCCAATTTATTTTCTTCATTTCTCACAAAGTTAATAACAATAAATGAGCTACAGTGATAGAATAAAGACATATGCTGCAGGCGGAGAACGCTCCTGTGGTCAGTCCTTTCACACTAATGACCTCTTGGGAACTGATTCCGTGAATAGAACATCAGCTGATACTCATTTATTTCGACTTTATTTCTCTCATTAACAAGGGCGTAAATTTACAATAAAACTTCTATTACAGGATCATGGGTCATGATTCTGAAGCATGCGAGTTCGCTTAACTGTATTAATTTTAACTGTATGTTACTTTTGACCCGGAAGACAACTCAGTGTGATTTATTTCAAATAAACAATGGCCCTGTTGCTTTATTATAATGACGCATGACAATACTGCAAGCGACCAGATATAAAATGGAGAGTGAGTGCATTCAATAAACGGAAAGAAGGAAAAACAGGTCTCAGTAGGTCTCTTTAGATGTCTTAATGCTGAAAAGTCTTACGAAATGTCTAAGTAGTATTTTAGATTGCAGTAAGAAAAAAATATGGATTTTACGACAATTAAAAGCGTTGAATTACGGAGTGAAAATAGTTTTTGGAGTGAAGACATGGAACAGTGGAGTGACAATGTTGAACCTTCGAGTGAAAGCGTGCAATCATGGAGTGTAAATACAGATTCTGTGAACAAAACTGCTCCTACAAAAATGCTTCCAGCTAACGGGTTCCAGATGTTCACCTATGACTTCAACATAACCACTACATGGGAACATATATTAGCTGTGACATTTTTTGCGATAACGGGTCTATGCGGTAACGGTATTGTTCTCCACGTATACCGAAAAAAGAAAGAAGACTACCCCGGAAGATCTTACGTCATGTTCCTGGCGTGCCTTGATATTGCTGCCTGCATGTTTTTTCTCCCACAGTTCCCTTTCTTTAAGCACTTCACGAATGCGTTATGGCTCGAACTGTCCTGCATGCTTGACTCCATTCTTCTGTCCTATGTCTGGGTGATGATTACCATGGCACTAGAGCGCGTCATTGCTGTGTTTCGACCATTTTCACATCGCGACATTGTACCATGGCTACACAGAAGTATAACAGTGATTGCCATTGTGATGTCACTCACGTATATTGTCTCATGGTGGTACTCTCGCTTGGCTTACAGTCATCAATATGTATCCGAAGCTATATTCGTTCTATTTATCCTACTTTTCTTCACTGTCATCAGCGTTTCATATACAGCAATCATTTGTAAACTTTATAAACATGGCAAACAAATGGCGGCTTATAACCAAAAATGTAAACCATCAAAGACTGGCAATCGCATAAGAGAAGATACTGAAGGCGAAATTCCTAACACACAAAACCAAATACTGGTCTCTTATCTACGGTAAGTGTACTTTGTATAAATATAGATCAAGGTTATTCCTAGTTGTTTTAAAACACATTTACAATTTTGGCGCAGATGTCTTTAAAAGGTTCAAAATTCAATAAAATGCATTTTCTTTAAAAATAATATCTTTCTCTTTCACAAACTAATACATCATGGTTGAAAGCTTTGTTATTTATGATGGGAAGCAAATGGAAGAAGCAGTCCCTCTGGCCCTCCCAAAAAAATACCAATAAAAGATTAAAAAACACGGTGAAATAATATGGGGACAAGAATGGTTACACCGCGTTATGTGGCTATTCGTGTTTTTGTGACACTGTTATTTATTTATACTTATACATCATGGAGCTTAAGAGCGTAAAAATTGAATTCAGCATTTCAAGACCAATCGACCTTCTAGTGTGTGTTTTATTTATACGCCATACATGGCTGTATGGATCCAATATGAAACACCCAACCCACACAGATCAAATTCCTTTCCCAAAAATTAAATGATAAAATCCACTTTGAATCGAACATGGCATGTTCTTTCTGTGACTTTCTGTGACCCTCTGTGACTGTAATCTTAGTTCTTGTTAATCATTCGATGGCTTGTGTTCCTATTACTTACTCACATTTACCTGACTGAACAACCCTGTAGCGGTTACAATTAAAAAAAGCTAATTGTATAAGAATGACTATATACTGGTGTAATATTGAGGTAGAAGTTCAACATAATTCTATTTTTTATGATCTTATTGATATGCAGCATAACATTTATACAATACTTTTGTTCAATTTTATTAAAGATTCGTTTTTACCAGAGCGTAATGGCTTCATCTGTCGACCTCATTGTTTAAAGGCATTAAGGTAACGAAGATATTCAAAGCGCAATGTTATTTTAGAATTTATTTAATAATTGTAAATTTAACTGTTTGCATTTATAACAGACACTTGAAGAGCTGCTACATACCAAGGCTTGGAAGCGAGGTTCCATATTACTATACTTAGCAAGTGATCTGTATACTTATCTACTGTACTTTGGTATTAGCATATTAATTTTTCTGTTTTATTCTAGCATTAATGAGAAAATATCAACGACAGGACATTCCGATGATGACACAGGAATGACGTCCATAGTAACGGAATACGTGACATCAGAGGATGCAGTAACTGAGGCAATTACATGCAATAAAGCAGTGCAGATGGCAGAGCCTGTAAGAATGATACAGAGTAAAGCTCATGAATTACCGCTGGAAATCACATCCAACGAGGCCGTGCAGATGGCAGAGCCTGTAAGAATGACACAGGGAAAGGCGGAGGTCATCAAAACGACCACAGTGATTTCCGACCGCCAAGACCCGGCAGATAACAATGGAAAAATAACAAATAAAGACGGGGAATTAACCGATGTCAAAGCAAACACACCATCGACCTCCCATATAGTAAATGAAAAACATCAATTCAAGTGCCAAACAACTCAAGCTATACAACTTAACCAAGTCACAACGGCAGCTGGCAAAGCCAAAAGCAAAACCAATGTAAATACACAACATTGTAAACCAATTATAAGACATATGAGCAACGTATCTAGAATGTCTGAGAAGAAGAAGCATGCACTGCATGTGACTACAGTCAAAACATTCATCGTCGTCGTTTGCATCTTTGCGGTCTCATTTGTACCCAGTTTTGCGCTGTCGTATGGCTTTACAAACAATTTTTATGTAATTTATACTTATTTCTTTAACCACGTTTGCAATCCATGGGCTTATTATGTAATCAATAAGAAATTTCGAAAAGACGTTAACAAATTGTTTTCCTAAACTAGATATATGGTAATGATTGCATCTTTCAAGTATGTTTTGTATATGCTGTTTATCGTCGTCCTATATGCTGTTTATCGCTATCCTATATGCTGTTCAATTATCCTATATGTTGTTTATCGTCATCATATATGTTGTTTATCATCATCGTATATGTTATTTATCGTCAATCTATATGTTGTTTATCGTCATCATATACGCTGTTTATCGTCATCCTATATGTTGTTTATTGGCATCCTATATACTGCTCATTCTCATCATACGCTGCTTATCGTCATCATATACACTGTTTATTGGCATCCTATATGTTTATCGGCATTCTATATATTGTTTATCGCTATATTATTTATCGTCAACCTATATGTTGTTTTTCGTCATCCTATATGCTGTTATCATTATCCTATATGTTCTTTATCGTCACAATACACGCTGTTTATCGTCATCCTACATGTTGTTTATGGTGATCCTGCATGTTGTTTATCGCTATCCCATACACTGTTTATCGTCATCATATACACAGTTTATCGTCGTCGTAGACGTTGTTTAGCGGCATCCTATATGTTGTTTATCGCCATCCCATACGCTGTTCATTGTCATCATATACGCTGTTTATCGTTATCATATACACTGTTTATCGTCGTCGTAGACGTTGTTTATCGCCAACCCATACGCTGTTTATCGGGACAATAGACGCTGTTTATCGGCATCCTATATGTTGTTTATCGTCATCATAGACACTGTTTATCGTCGTCGTAGACGTTGTTTAGCGGCATCCTATATGTTGTTTATCGACATCCCATACGCTGTTTATCGTCATCATATATGCTGCTTATCGTCATCATAGACACTGTTTATCGGCATCCTATATGTTGTTTATCGTCAAAACGCAGTTTATTGTCAGTCAAAATGTTTTTTTGTTAGCATATGTTTTTATCTTTGTATTAAATGTGATATTTAAATGTGAGGGTAACGGAATCCCTTGAGAACCATTGCAGTGAAACTCTCGAAATGGCGTATCGAGCGAAACTGAAGTGGCCTGATCTTCTTTCCTCATAATGAAAGCAGCTCAGAACAGGACGGTTAAAAAGTGAAAGGCGCCATTGAACAGTGGTTCTATCTACATTTCGCACTTTGCTGGATCATTCTATCCCGGAGATCCCCTGCATGCGTTCTAAATAAATTATTTACTCAAATGATCAAAATGAAACAAGCACTTTCCAATAGATAATTATTGATAAAAATTTATATTGCAATAATTGGTCAGTGTTGCTGTATTTATTTTCTTCAATTTTTCATGTGTTTTATTGTTGACATTTAGATTAATTGATAACAGTTAAAATCATATTGAATTAAACGTCGCAGGATAAAGATTAATTGGTATATAGACCCAAGCATAAACACAGACGTAAGCAGAAACACAGATTAGACAGGGCTTTCTACCTGGGCAAACGCAGCCAATGGCAGAACGCTTCCTTTCGGCAAACAGTGGTGCACCCATAGTACAAGTCATCGAGTGTATATTCTCCTTTTAGGGCAGAAGGAAAAGGGTTTAAAGGAGAACAATTGTATGTATCAAGGGCAAGGTTCCCCTGCACTCCCTTGCCCCACACATCTGTCCGGGTGTTGTGTTGGGTGGGGCAATATAGGCAATGGGGTGTTGTGCCTGACGTGGGCCATACAATACAGCGGCCGTGGTGGATTCTCCTGGACCCAGTCACAGGTCCATTGAGATGCGTACTTATTGCTTTTAGTCAATACCCACATGGGTTGGGCGCAACAACTTCCGTTGCCCATGCCACGCAAAATTCATGCTATTTATTCACTGCTGCCCATTGTACTACGGGACCGGAAGAGTAGTAAAAAAATGCATATATATATATATATGTGTGTGTGTGTGTGTGTGTGTGTGCTCTATGCAGATTTAATATGGGGCACATATGTGTATCTTTTAAATGCAACTCTTTTGCGGTGTCAACTTTGAAGAAATAACTAATGGAGGAGGGGGGCAATTAAGACCTAATAACATGTAAAACGAGGAATAGGATAATATAAACGAGAAAATGAAAATACAAAGGTTATGAATACGAAACAATAGGAGAGCCCAAAATAATAGTGTCGGGCGTCGGGTCACAGCGTCGGCTCTATAAGCGATCATTGTAACATTAATTATTGACTCAACTTGATGGACAAAAAAACTACATGTGTGTTACATCTCTGACGAATTGTTGATTCTCAGGTGCAATCGTTAGCGTTAATTATTTGCAATCAAGCGAAGGAAAAAATTACGGCTACCAGTCTTAAAATGGAGTTAAGTATTGTCACGGTACAAGCACCTGTTACGGTATTGTTTTTATATAGCGTTAAAATGCGCATGCGTGTGTTGTGACGCATCAGGAATCGTTACAGACCATTAGTCAACATGCAACATGCAATATGTATTTAAGGAATGGCCATGGAAAATTAACCGCAAATGGAACTCATTTTTTATTTTGTTTTATTTTTGAAAACCATAGTAATATTAATAATAATAATAATAATAATAATAATAATAATAATAATAATAATAATAATAATAATAATAATAATAATAATAATAATAATAATAATAAGATCAAGAAGAAGAAGAACAAGAAGAAGAAGAAGATAAAGAAGAAGAAGAAGAAGAAGAAGAAGGAGAAGGAGGAGGAGGAGCAGGAGAAGAGGAAGAGGAAGGACAAAAAAAGAAAAGAAATAAAGCAACATAAAAATAACAAATTCGAGTAATAATGGTAATTACTAAAATTAATAATAATAATAATAATAATAATAATAATAATAATAATAATAATAATAATAATAATAATAATAATAATAATAATAATAATAATAATAATAAGATGCACTAGATAAAGAAGAAGAAGAAGAAAAAAATGAAAGATGGAAAATAACTAAAACAGAAAATAACAGATAATTAGAATAATGGCAGTATTAATAACGGTAATATTAATAATTAAAATAAAAAATTATAAAATTATAAAAATAAAAGCTGAAACTAAAAACAATATTAGTAAACTGACCATTTAATCCATTCTTAAATTGGATAATCCAATAGAACATTATGTTGTGATAAATGACGGCCCTGTCCTTCAGTTTCCTTCAGTGTCGAAACTTGTAAGTGGTCACCGACGTTCTTCAGATGCGGTATCGATGTCGGCAGTGATATATAGACTGACGTCGCACCATTAAGCCACCCCTGTCCCTTATTACCCCACCGCCACCCTAGCCACTCATTTTCGAGTGCTCCTCCACCCCAAGCCCCCCATCCTCCCACCCCACACACTCCTTTACATCTCGACCACCCAACCTCCACACCAACCCACCACCATCCCCACTTCCCACCCCCACTCTTCACCCCAATCCTCACCCACTACCATCCTTATAACTTAAAAACCTGTCCCCCCTGTTTTAACATTAGGCCAGCTCTGTCCCTTTGAAAATACCTGCCCCCTCCCACCCCACCATTTTAATATTACGTTAGTCCTGTCCGAAATACCTGCCCCACCCATTTTGCATTATGCCATTCCCGTCCATAAAAGAACTTGCCCCCTACCCACCCACCCCACGTCAGCATTAGGCTTGTCCGTTCCATATAAACACCCCACATCACACCACCCACAAACCGCACCTCACACCCCCACTAAACCCACTCATTTTAAGGTTAGGCCGCCCTTAAACGTTTAAAAATCCGTCCTTTCCCCCATATTTTGATACTGGGCTAGTCCCTATAAAAACGTGCTTCACCCATTTAACATTAGGCCAGCCCTGTCTCTTTACAAATATTGCCTACCCACACACAAATCTCCACCCTCTTTAGAATCACACCTATCTCTTATTCAACTGTAAAACCGCATACCCCGCACCCCTCTACCCCTCTACCCCGCCCCCACCCCCTTCCCCAACCACCCCCAACAAATCTGTGCAAGTACTTCCATTTATATGCCATGGCTGTATTGCTGTATTACTGTAGGTAATGGAGACTGTAGGTAGTGCAGCCTGTAGGTTGTACAGCCATGGCTGTATTGCCTACTGTAGGTAATAGAAACTGTAGGTAGTACAGCCTGTAGGTACTACAGCCATGGCTGTATTGCCTACTGTAGGTAATAGAATCTGTAGGTAGTACAGCCTGTAGGTAGTACAGCCATATGGCTATATTGCTTACTGTAGAGCATCTTGTACCGATCGACCAATTGCATCGAGTCTTTTCGATCAATATGTTATCCCTACTTTTGGTTTTGCTCTTGACAGGACAAACATGCATATTTCTTTTCACCTCTTTTTTCTCAAAAGAACTTTGCACAATATTTGTAGTTAACGAGAAAAATATACTGAATTTAGAAAGCAAAATATACCAGAACCCTTGATCGGACAACTCTGAAAATGGAACGAAAGGACCACTTCGCCAATTCCCAAATGTTAGTTTGAACCTCGAAGTAATACTGGTCACAGAAGAAACAAACCCTCGTATGTACAATAAACAACATTTGGTGATTCCCAGTTAGACGGACTTTAATTGTTTCAGCGAGGCTCTATACTTATAATTTAGAGTGGAGATCAGAACATGTTGTGTATATAAAAAGACTTGTTTGATCACAGGAAACTCAGTTGCAATGTATGGTTTAAACAGAGAAGACGAGTATCTCCAGTTTTGATAAGCTTGCAACTGCATTTAAATTTTTCTTTGTGCGCCTGAGATCAATAAGATAATTTTCCCGTATTATATTTAAATTTAAACCGAAGTACCATGATTTCCAGCTGGATTTTAAAAAATGGAAAATGCTGTAATTTTGGCTATTTATTTTGCGGAATGAAACACTGTGTTGCATGGACTTGAACCCGATCCTATCCACAAATACACTCATTTAAAACTTTAAAGATGTTATAAAATCCTCACTGCAGTTGAATCTTTTATTTTTATTGCAAGAATTTATTAGCTTAACTTAAATTAATATCAAATAACACTTTCGAAGCCATTTTGTCTTATTTTTGTCTCGTTTTGTCCCGTTCATCAAATCATAATTATTGGAGAGCGCTATTTATATTTTTATTTTAAACGAAATGGAATCATTCTAAATTTTCGCATCTCATTAACTTTTAGTCATTGGAGTAAAATCGCTCTATTTCTGTGACAAGTACTCCTGCATAATTATTTACATTGGTGAACGGCAATAAATTATTTGACAGAGTATATATATGCCTTTTGTCTATTTAGTCGTGCGCTTATTCTTCAATGACGTCATTAAAAACACAACCGTTTGTAGTTGTAAGTTGTGCAAGGAATGTGGTTGTGGTGTATTTCAAAACAACATAAACAGGTTTACTCTGAATAGAATGCATCATTATATTGCTTTTCTTTGCACCCCACCAGCTCTATTGTTTACGCTTACAGCTAATCTTTGCACTCCGCAGTGTAACATACCCGGAATGATAGATGTATAGGTGGTAATCTGATTAGCTTTCCTCAAACTCAGATGTTAGTATTGTGCTTTTATCATACATCTTTCCACTACTGCAACGAATCATTACACTTCTTTTATGTATTTTTAATACTATTAATAAAATGAATAGCAGTTGTACTGACTTTATAGAAGGTTTCAGTATAGTTATCCCACATGTTACCTTATTTAAATCAACCCACGGATATGCTTCCATGCCAAGACAAAATCCGTCAAACCAAACCGTTGGTCGAAACACCGCCGGACAAAAGCCGCTCTAGGTCAAAATCCATTCTTCTTTCTTCCAGGCGGATTTTACCCTAGACCCGGTTAAACAGATCTTTGATATGGACGAGTTCACCCCGAATTTTTGCATACTTAACTCAAATATATCGTTTCAAACCCAACGGAATTAATGTTGATTCTCGCAATCCTTTATTTTACTATTTGATTCTTATCCAATGGCTCCAATCAGTATTTCCTTTAATGTAGAAAAGGACCAGGTGCTGTTTACACGTACATTATTTGACCTTACCGCTTGTCATTGCCACATTTGTGAAGTGCAATGTATTTGCTACGAAGCAGCTTCCTGAACAACACGAGATGCTTATGATAGCAGCACAAAGAGATCAATGTGGCTCCTGCTATAAGCATCTATGTAACTAGCTGGTGTACTGAAGCTCTGTGTAAACAATACTTTCAGCACACAAAGAAGCCAGTTCAAACTGTAGAATGCATACACATTCTTCTAGGAAGCAAGGCTAAATATGGAATATAATGATCGTCAATATTACCGATTCTGATCAAGTAAGTTCATACAAACTTAATTAAAACTTAAGCACTTAAATAATGTTCTGTATGTCGCTACAGACATCAGCATCCACAGACCATAAGTTGATTAGAAAGTTTTTTTATCGGAAGTGATCCTTTAGATACTAAAGAACAGGAAAATAGAGAAATTATCAATTATTTCTTTTATTTGACCATAAACTGCACGGATGTTTACACGGGTATTTGCAATCCGATAATTACACTTGGAGATTTTCAATTCCCTAACTTATTGAATTCTTCCGATTCCTTAAAGTGCCTCGTATGATTTTTCCGCCATAACGTTATTACGCGAGCTTCTCTGCCACGACAAAGACTAGGACGAACTCAGATATATATATATATATATATATATATATATATATATATATATATATATATATATATATATATATATATATATATATATATATATATATATATATATATTTTTATATATATATATATATATAGTTTCTGTTTGTATTTTTAAATGTTTTTAGTTTACGCTTTTTTGACAAAGGAAGGTGAAATTTTTGTTCACAGAGAGAAGATGATTTGAGGTCGTGAAATCCGCAATTTTTTTACCTTGATCTTGAAGGTCAAGCTCAAATTGAGATCAAAGACCTTGACCTCTTCGATCATGGTTAAGGTAAAAAAGGTAAAGACCATTATCTCGAAAACGGTTAGCGATTTTGAGCTTATTTTTTACTCTTTGGACCTATTAGACGTTACATAGGAGGTATCTCGATGACCTTGTGTGGCCCCGAAATGTAATTTTCTCTACTCGGTAGCGAAAACGGTCTAGCTAGAAATTACTTTTGGTTTTATGTTGAGAAATTACCCTGCCTAAACATCGGGGATAAGGGGGTCACTCACGTACTAACTGGATATCATGAATGTCTTTGATTGTTCTAAACGACCCTCATAGCGGAGTGCTAAGTTTGAAATAATGCCCTTTTTCGAAAAAAAACGCGGAGTGCAGTTTCAAATAATCTCCTTTTATATAAAACGCGGAGTACTGAAAGAAAGTTCCCCCTTTTAAGTGGGGAGGTCGCGCATGGCAACACATTCGATATTAAGTGGTCCTCTCTCCAGACTCGAGCTTCGTTTAATAAGTGGGATAACTGTTTAAAGGGAAATCTCCCATAATTTTAATCTGCAACAATTTTGTTTTAATACTCCGCATGTGCAACCATGTGACACAGTGCTATAATAATAGGATATAAAAAGCAATGGTCACCGGACTTTTATGAGAAATAAAACAGAACTAAAACGACTCAGGATTTCTTTCGGTTTGTATTGCTAAGAATGGCAAATAAACAAATTTTGAGACTAATTCCAATACAGAACGAAAACCTGCAACATTTTTCCTCTCATATTGTACATAATTACGCACTAATCATTCATTCAACATTTGAGATAGTAAAATATGGAGGTTTCTTTTTTACACTTTTTTCAGTGATGACATATACAACCATTTCCCGCCCAAATTTCAAGAGAAATCAATACACACTTTCAAGCTACTGTACTCCAGACTTATAGGCAACAGGGTTCGAAAAAAACATCATTTGGTGGAAAAGTCCACAAATTGTTGCCCTGATCCACCCTTTTTGGCATTACTGAACCGAGCACACCGTTGTCTGACATTGGCGCTGCTTTGTGATCCAGTCAGTTCTAACAACTTGGGTTGCCAGTGGCATTTAAAATGATTTTCGAACCCTGATTACCCAATAACTTTGCAAAGAATATAATTCTGCCGCCCCACGACTGATAGCAGAAAATTTAACATTTCAGTTTTTACACAATTTTAAAATACTGATCCTGATTCTAAATTCGCTCACTAGATGGCTCAGAGATAGCCGCATTCCTCTTTAAAGTGGGATAACTATCACCCAACCCATCCCTCCGCGTTTCCATCAAAGACGGAGTTCCTTCAAAATTACGCTCAAAGTTCTTTTTTGCATAAAATGGTTTGCAGAAAACTCCTACGGTTTGAGTCGGCGGGAGTCGGTATTTGGCTCACTTATGGACAATCATCAAGTGTTGGTAAAACTGCAAATATTTTTTACCTTGACCTCGAAGATCAAGGCCAAAGTGAGATTAAAATATTCTTCAAAACGCCTAGTAATCCCAAAAAGTGGCCAAAAAATGCCCATATCACAGTCTGAAAACATAAAACATACTTGGGAACAACTTTCTATCTTGAGTATTGACCTTGACGGTCAATGTCAAAAGTCACGTGGCCTCATGTGCCGTTAACGATAGACCGACTTATTTCAAAATGGTTATACAGGGATCATGTTTGATCCTGTGGGCCTTAAAGACTTTATATAAAAGGTACCTCAGTGATCTTGACCTTCTCAATCACAGTCAAGGTCAAAATCAGGAAGCTGACTATTATCTGGAAAACGATTAGAGATAGAGCGAGTTTCATCTCATTCCCGATCCTTTTGGGCCTAAATAAAGTTATATAAGAGATAATTCGGTCACGTTGACCTTGTGGGTCACAGTCAAGGGCAAAAGCCGGAAGTTCACTTTTATCTATCTTGAAAACGGTTAGAGAGCAATTTTGAGCTTATTTTCAACCCCGTGAGCCTAAATAACGTTAAGGTATCTCAGTGACCTTGAAATTCTGAGTCGCGGTCAAAAACAGGAAGTTGACTATTATATCGAAAATGGTTAGAGATAGAGGGGTCTAGGATTAATTTTTAACCCGTTGGGCCAAGGCGACGACAAAAAAGCAGTACTGTGTGACTTGGTGATTTTTTTGTCATAATTCAGTACAAAATATTTTCCTTAGTTGTTTCTGCAAGGGCCAATTCCGCTATGTAACGGTATTCTGTCTAGTTTACGTTTTATAATTGCAGTGGCGGATGTTCTAGCTACGGCTGTACCCCATAAATATGCCGTCGTGTGAAAAAGTGTTTTGTTTATTAGTTTGACATTCTATGTTTATGGGGTGAAATTTAGATGGGTGTCCTCTTTTAGGTAAAAAAGAGAGTATTTTTATGGTTTGCTCTCCTCATTTAGGGATTGTTTTAAAAGTCATGGACAACTGTGGTAATCAGCTGGTAGATGAGTGCCCATTCCCAACCGGATTCTCCATGCGAAAAACACTTATAAGTGTATATAAGTAAATATTATTTGTTAGATGTCCCGGGAAGCCTTGTTATCATATGTATTAAAATTGGTGTCATATGTGTTAAATTTGGTATGATGTGTGCTAAAGTTAATATCATAAGTGTTAAAAAGCGGAGCGTTACTCTTAGAGTCAGACACGGTCCGCAGGGAACGCAAATTTTGCGCAAAGGGGGTGGGGGTAATTTTGATTTAGTGCTCTGCTTTTCCCATAAAAGATTTTCTGTCTGGATACACTCCGCATGCAATAAAAATGTTAAACTAAACATTGTATACAGATGCTTCTCAATGAATTGTCTGTCTAATTTTCGTTGCATGATTACATTAACGCGCAATCATGCTGTGTCTATATTCGTAAACATATTCAGGTGAAGGGCTTTTTTTCTCAAAAATTTAATTTAATACCCGGGTGATATTTACAAGGGTATGTATTTATTTAAAAAGAGAGTGTTACTCAGGTTTGGTGCATTACGTTTAAAGTTGATTTCAAAAGTCATGGGCGGTCATGGCTTCAAAGTGGTTTGTCAGTGTTCCGTCCAAACATTAATACATGCCGAGTAAGAAACCCTTTTCTAAATCATAAATGTGGCACATAACAACATGGTAAGATCATGGACGCCCGTTTGTTACAACGGAGAGTGTAAAGCGTAGCGTATGATCCCCCTATGTTTGGCCCAGGGATGAACTTCCGGGGGATGACTCGAAGTAGGGAGTTTTAATAGTTAGTTTCGACTGGCTAAATACTCACTTCACTTCTGCTACTCATACCGGCTTTATATACACTGACGTTCCATAATAACGCAAGAGTATCATCGGATGGATATTTTACTCATATTTTTATTATTATTGTCATTCGATATCAGATCCCTTCAATTATCACAATGCATCACATATTTTATTTATAAAGCTATTAATTAATTGATATTACACATATTTCATATTTATGTGAAAGCTCTGAATGTACTCTTCAAAAATTTGATCTCTTAAAGGTTTCTAACAGTCCTCTCAAATCTTCGAAAATGAACAATATAAGAAGAAAACTATTAGAAAACAGTGCTGTATTCATTGTTTCCACGAAACAGTCTAACAATTCTGAAATCCACTCAGTCCACTGGATATGATACACACTGAATTAATATACATCGTTTCGTTTTTTCTGATACAGAATTCACCAGATTTACACTGTATATTAGCCTTCCCGTCTTAAACAGAAATAAACCAAGTTCTAAATCTTTATCGAGCGGGCCAAAACTTCCCCATGTCTGGATCTTTTAAGTTTAAAACACCAACTGTTATCCATGTTTTATCTATTTCAGTTATATTTAACGGGTGTTGGTATAATGTGTCTTCTTAGAGTGTAAATACCCATTTTATGTAACTAAAACCCATTGAAAATGGGAAAGTTGTGTTGCTCTGTTATACAGAGAAAAGAACACAGTTTCACAATTCACGTCTTAATATATGATCAAAATCTACAGCAATCAAATTAATAACAGAATACGTAATTTTGAATATTTAACAACGTGCCACAGCTTTGACCAATCACAGACAGCTACACATTTTTAGATCTCACCCAAAAGAACAAAATGTGTACACGCTTTACAACCCCCCCCCCCACCTCATAGGCCAAGAGGCTTTACGATCCAAAGAGATCAAAATGTGTAGAAGCTTTGCAACCTAAAAGATTAAAAGCCGACCCAAAAGAACAAAAGGTGTGGAAGGTTCACTACCAAAAATATAAAAATGTGTAGAAGCTGTACAACCCATAAAGCTCAAAAGAAGCTTTAAGACCGATAAGATCAGAAGATATACAAGTTTTACTATCCAATAATCAAAATGTGTAGAAGGCTTACGAAGAAAACAGATAAAAAGCCATAAAAGTTTAAGTCCCAAGAGATAAAAATCCATAGATGTGTAAAACCTTTACGAGGAAAACGATCAAAAGCTATAGAAGCTTTAAGTCTCAAAAATCAAATGATTCAGAAGTTTAACAAATTGCTATAAATAGTTATTGCTATAAATAGGTAGCGATAACTATTTTTAAATCTAACATTTCTAAAATAATTGAGATCATTATACATTCTAATCTTGTTCTAAATTCTGTCAGCTTGCCAAAAAGAAATACACTTATCATTTTAATATTATGATTAATGTTATGATTTGGGCTTACATTATAGCCAATCCCCAGAACAAAACTCATTTTTGCAAATACGTTTTAAGATATAAAATTTGTCTTTCTAAAATATTTGAAATGTGGTGATTAGTAGGTTTAAAAAGAAAAAGTATTATGAAAGAAGAATTCAAAAACAGAAATTAACAGGCTAAATGAAACATAACCTGATTTTAACAACGGTTTTCCTCCAGCCATATCGATGTGTATGATTTGTTTTAGAGGTTTTATATATTTGTTTCAGAGTGAAGTTCTAAGGAATACAATATTATACCGACACTTTTACTACACGTGAACACACATTTGGGTGAGATCAACGGAATGATTTAAATAAAGAAGAAGGCTCTGTAACACCAGGATGTTTGGCAGAGTTCATTTTCATGCTTAATTATGTCTGAGTTTGAACTTTTCCCGGAAGTCAGAAAAAGAAGGGTTCCTTGTGGATATAAAAATCATATGCGAAGCACAGCATTTCCCTTAAAAACGGCACTTGATAAAGAAAAAGTGCGCATTAAGCAAAACCTACATCGATTGATTGAGGCAGGTCATATAGAAAAGGTACGCGAGAAGATAGATGATGGAGAACATGACGTTTGCTGGCTTTGTATTCGCACCGCTGCGGGCTCTGGCTGTGTGTCCATGCTGGCTATGCTCATCCAGCGTGACCCAAGCGAAGTAATATGTGAGGAATTATACTGGTGTCTCAATGAACTCATGTCCAAATCAGACACAGCAACATTGAGATTTATTTTGAATCTCTGCCAGCCATGCGAGTCGCCTCCTTACAAACAGTATGGTAAACGCTGGAACAGAAGAAACGATCACCTTGCCGAAAGTCTGCACCACATCATCGTTATACAAACGCTAGAAAAACAAATTGAAAAGACAAAAAATAGTTGTATCATAGAAATGTTTGTTGATGCTTGTATAAAGTCCGGCAGTTTGATAACTGAAGAAACCTGTCGAAACCTTCTCCTGAAAGCTGTAAGATTTGACTGCTCGCAAACAATTTTAAATAATCTGGATAAACTGTGGAGTTTTTCTTTTAGAAAACGCTTCTCCAAATGCACAAACACAACAGATATAATCAATCTATATGGAGAGCTATTGAAACTAAATGCGAATGAAAACCAAATGTTTGAAAAAGCATGCCGTATGGCTGTAAAACTTGTCATAAAACGTCACATCATTATGTTGCTACGAAACATTAAATCTGCAACATCATTGTACAGCTTGGATAAAGCAGATTATATACGATTTCTTCATTCTTCAACCCAAGAGATGCCTTTTTATCTGGATGACGATTGCGAAGCACTATGGGCATGGTTTGATGAATTCAAAGACAAACATCCACCATTGATGCCATGGAAACATTGTGATGACAGAAGTTTAGCTTGCCTGCATGCAGTAAAAATTGTAGAATCACTTGATCGTCCGCGTCATAGTGAGGCCGGTCAAATTCAAGAAGCTGTGATTGATTTTGTGAAATTCATAGCAAAGCATATTTCAGCTGATGATCCTATGTTTCAAGGAAATATCAAACTAGTGGGCAGCTCCACTGAAAACACACGCGTCACTTTTCCTGAAGAATACGATTTTTTACTAACTTTCGAAAACAAGACTGGGGAGATGAAGATAGAAAAATCAACGCGTTGTAGAAGAAATTTAAAATGTAATGAATACGAAGTAGAAATGACGGGTAAGTTTTTCAGAGGTCAAGATTTCTTGAGGCATCTGAATAACGCCGTACAAAAATGTATCAGTAGTTCGGAAAAGGTTAATCCTGTACACAGTAATCTGTGCGTTGAAACGTACACGAACGTTGTGTATCAGAAAAAGTTCTTAGAATTACATCTCATTTGGAGAGGTGATAGGTACAAGTACCTACCAATTAAAATAGATCTTATTCCATGCCTGGAGTACACTCAACATGAGCCGTTTACAAGAGAATGTCATTATAATTCAATTTCTCAATTAGAAGCAGATTTTTCCAAATTGCCTGTCCATGATTTTTTACCAGAGAACAAGGTTCTCCAAGTTACTTTTGGCTACTACTTTGATAATGCACATTTGAGACTTTCAGAGATGGAGAATCAAATTATTAGGGCTGTACCGCAGTGTGTACGCAATGGATACAAGCTGGCGAAAGCAATTCGTCAACCACCCGTCTTAGCCCCAGTTCTTACGAAGCTTCTTGATTTAGGCTGTACGGATGACTTGCATGATTTAATTAAATCATATTTTCTTAAAACGTGTGTGTTTTTCCTAACACAACACTATAAACATAATTATCAAGGGCGTTGCTTTCAGCCCTTATATTGGGCGATAATGATTTACAAACGTCTGCGAAAGTTTGCAGCAAAAGACGGGTTTATACCTCACTTCTTTACTGACGAAAAGTTATTTGAATGTATGCACAGTGCTGCAGAATTTCGACTCTTACAACACTTTTGCTGTAGAAAACGTGAGAGCATACTTATCATTGTAGATCAAATACTAGATGTGCTTAGTACCTGCTTAGGGACTTTCCCGGACCGTCATCTAGATTTCACAAGCAACACTTTTGATGGCAAGCTCACTCAATTATTGTCAAAGGTTTGAAAGCATAGAAAGCATGGGATGTATAGAAAGTGTAAAAAAGTATAGAACATATAGAATGTATAGAAAGCATGGAGTTGCAGAAAGAAAATGCATAGAAAGTATGGAATGTAGAAGAATATGGAATGCAAAGAAAGTATGGTATGTAAAGAAAGGGTAGAATGTGCAGAATGCATGGCAAGTATGAATGTATAGAAAGTATAGAAGTTAAAGGATTTCGAGAAGTATAAGATGTATAGAAATATTATGCATAGAAAGCAAAAATAAAAGAAAGTATAGGATTTTACAATTTATTGAATGCATGGAATTTATGCGTGGAAAGTATTTAGAATGTTTAGACAGCGGGGAATATGTAGAAACTATCGAATGTGTTGAACGTATAGCATTATAGAAGGTACACAACGTGTAGAAAATGGAGTACGTAGAGAAAATATAGACTATATAAAATATGGAACGTTTAAAAACTATAGAATGTATAGAAATTGTAAAATGAATAGAAAGTATCCAATGTGTATGGAGTCATCTAGATTTCACAAGCAACACTTTTGATGGCAAGCTCACTCAATTATTGTCAAAGGTTTGAAAGCATAGAAAGCATGGGATGTATAGAAAGTGTAAAAAAGTATAGAACATATAGAATGTATAGAAAGCATGGAGTTGCAGAAAGAAAATGCATAGAAAGTATGGAATGTAGAAGAATATGGAATGCAAAGAAAGTATGGTATGTAAAGAAAGGGTAGAATGTGCAGAATGCATGGCAAGTATGAATGTATAGAAAGTATAGAAGTTAAAGGATTTCGAGAAGTTTAAGATGTATAGAAATATTATGCATAGAAAGCAAAAATAAAAGAAAGTATAGGATTTTACAATTTATTGAATGCATGGAATTTATGCGTGGAAAGTATTTAGAATGTTTAGACAGCGGGGAATATGCAGAAACTATCGAATGTGTTGAACGTATAGCATTATAGAAGGTACACAACGTGTAGAAAATGGAGTACGTAGAGAAAATATAGACTATATAAAATATGGAACGTTTAAAAACTATAGAATGTATAGAAATTGTAAAATGAATAGAAAGTATCCAATGTGTATGGAGTCATCTAGATTTCACAAGCAACACTTTTGATGGCAAGCTCACTCAATTATTGTCAAAGGTTTGAAAGCATAGAAAGCATGGGATGTATAGAAAGTGTAAAAAAGTATAGAACATATAGAATGTATAGAAAGCATGGAGTTGCAGAAAGAAAATGCATAGAAAGTATGGAATGTAGAAGAATATGGAATGCAAAGAAAGTATGGTATGTAAAGAAAGGGTAGAATGTGCAGAATGCATGGCAAGTATGAATGTATAGAAAGTATAGAAGTTAAAGGATTTCGAGAAGTTTAAGATGTATAGAAATATTATGCATAGAAAGCAAAAATAAAAGAAAGTATAGGATTTTACAATTTATTGAATGCATGGAATTTATGCGTGGAAAGTATTTAGAATGTTTAGACAGCGGGGAATATGCAGAAACTATCGAATGTGTTGAACGTATAGCATTATAGAAGGTACACAACGTGTAGAAAATGGAGTACGTAGAGAAAATATAGACTATATAAAATATGGAACGTTTAAAAACTATAGAATGTATAGAAATTGTAAAATGAATAGAAAGTATCCAATGTGTATGGAGTGTAGAATGTGGAGAAAGAACAGAATTAAAGGCTGTGTAGAATGCAGAACATATAGAATGTGTTGAAGGTATAAAATGCTTAGAAAGTGTAGAATGTCTAATTTTGAAGGGAAATTTTGGATGAACAAACTGTTATTAATCGTAATATATATCCGATATCAGTTTATAAAATGGCCTATCTTGCTTCTGTTAGGCTGTATTATAGTGTGTTATATGCTTCTGTGCCATTAGAACAAGTGAGCTAGCATGGAAAATAAAATCAAACTCTCCAATATATATTCGTTTTAAAAACATGTTTATAATCCTGCAAACAGACTATTATGCAAGCTGCTTTGTAAAGCATTGTTCTTTAATGCTCAAAGCGCCTTTTCATCGGCTTCTTTTATAACACTAATATGACTACATAGTGTGCTGGTATAAGACGGATCATGGACGTTCTACTGTGTGCGCTCTGACATCAGAAAAAAGCAAGAGCCACGCAGTGCTTCTCTGAACTTACTCATTATTTACACTGATATCTTCAAGGATTTTTCTGTAAATAGTTTTAAACATATGTTTGTCATATTTTGGTTCGCATTTAGCCATCAATCAAAGTACTGACGATTACTATGGAGGTAAACATGCAGAACGTAAATCACTCATTTTATTGATTGCCTATTTGAAATTTAATAAAAGCTAATTTCTTTTCTTAACTAAAATAAACATAGTTATAATCTAAATGAATGGTATTGATGTGACCTACCACGACACATTACTTGTACTTTTTATTTACGTAAGTGCTTTCGGCAATGAGCAATCGTTCTGTCAATGGAGATATTCTGTAAACTTGCGTTGCTCTTTATATAATTTCGTTTTGGAGTTCTTTAGTTCACTTAGAATGAATGGATGATCCAAAATATGAGAAATAAGTTGCTCAGAAATGAGTGTGTGTTTTCGGTCAAATTATTTGCAACTGTAACAAAGAAGATTATGTCAGACGGCAAAACCTCAACCTGATAATTTTTTAATCTGCTGAAAAATTTGTCATGGGAGTTTACAGACAAACTGCGTACACATGGATGGGGTTTGGTTGGAGAAAAAACGCTATTATGCACTAGTGTTATAGTCGATTGGCTACCCCCACTGTATTCGCCAGATTTTAGCTATTTTTCTCTTCCTCTGGATAAGTGTCAAATCACAAGGCCAAAGTTCTTTAAAGGTGTAGCTTGCTATGAGTGTGCTTTTCTATGAAAGCTTCCGAAACACATTTAGTTGTTACAGTGAAACGTCATTTTCTATCCCGTTTCAATTAAACTCAATTTGTTAGGCTTATTAATGCGTTTGTCCTTAAATCCCAAACCTGAGTAATATTTTATATTTCTATGTATTCTTTGCATGTTATTGTGAAATCCGGATTGCTTTGCATCCACTTTTCATGGAATTAGGTGATGTGTAGGTTTCTTGTTTTCTTGTGACTAATCCTTTCATCTATAAAGGTCAAGAAATTCATTAATTGCTCAGTTATTTTGTCATAACAAGAGTCAACAGGTTTTGAGTCTTGCTTTAAGGGAGATAAAACCCACATACATATGGTAAGGATTATTAATTTCAACAGTCATGGTTAAAGTAATCAGTTAGGTTATTAATACTTCTTTAATAAGCGTTTAATGTTTTAATTAAGATCATAATCTGTTAATTTGGAAAAGGTAAACTTTGAGTGAAAATTAAAGGTTAAACTTAATTAGGTTTTCTCATTTAGTACATCATTTGTGAGTGTATTTGTATATGTGCTAAATAAAGTTTTATAACGGCTGTTTATTATCTCCTTTCAATTAGAAGCGGCCTCTTAGTTGCTTCACCTACACATTTACGTACGGGGCCGAAGAATGATGGGTAAAGTTATCAGAAATAGTCCCATACCACTTCTAACCTTTTTAAAAACTTCCCATTTTTCTCATGTGATCTGTTGTGCTGGAATTCGGTATATGAGTGTCGTCACTTTGCAGCACCCCTAATTTAACCAAGAGAAGACTCACACACAGAGTCACAGAAAATGCCGTAATGCAACAAGTTGTTTTGACGCATTAATTCAATTGCTATAAAAGTAAAAGATAAACCCAATACTAACATCAATTGTTTATTGTTTTCACAATTGAAGATAAAACAGAATGAATAAGAAAAACTTATAAATTAGATGGATGGCGAATGGAAGTATCATGTCAACTGCGCCAACCGTATAACCGTAAAACTGCGATTTTGGGTAGGTTTTATCTTTCTTATATCCCTCCCAGATGTAATGGCTTATTTTCTAATAGAAGAGTGGAATGACAGGTATAGCAGGGGATTGAAATGTTACCGAGAGGTGTCTTTGGTTTACGATATAACAATCCAAATGGTTTCTGAAAACCGAAAAAGCAATTTGACACTTACTGCAAATGCGGATGTTTGTGCTTATGCGCTGTAAAATCCAGTATTATATACCGCAGGAAATGGATATCAAAGAACCACTATGTAACTATATCATTCGCGAATCAAGTATCAAAATGCTTGCACTCTATAAGAAATCACAATTTTATTTCTTTTGCTATTTGACACCCATGTCAATTGGAATCATCGTAAATCTCTAAAGAACTTTCATCGGTTGAACCGAAATATGGAAATAATAAAATAAGCTACTTTAACATGCATCTTTTTTTGTTGTTCCAATTCCTACAGAATGAATTAACTGCTAATATTTTGATGATTTTTTATTCTATTCTCTACTGTCACACTTGGTCATTAATTTCCAGTTCTTTGAATATAAAGCTCTGCAATTGACAGAGATTACTAATGAGGAAGTGAATTACTTCCTAAATAAACAATTCCAGCTGATTATGTACGACTGATCGTGGCCTTTCGTCTTCTATAGCAACAACCAATTGCAAATTGGTTCCTTTTAGCTTCACTGTTAAATTAACTGGTAAAAGCATGTGCGTATGTACGCTGTTAATGGTTAAAAGTCGTATATCCTCCCGTGGTTTTAGTTTTGTTATCTCAAAATTTAGTTGAAGGTAGCATACGTGCCTAAGTGGCAATTGTTTAACAATTCCCCAATTAGCCAAAATATTAACGACAAATTCGTATCTCTCAAAGAAGTTTGGTCGAGACGTCTTAAATTTTAATAAAAGGAGGTGGGTTTGAGTACATATTTGGCTTTAATTTTTTCGGAATTCCCAGAAAATTTACAAAAAAAAATTAGCGAGAAAGTAATTTTCTATCAAATGTTTTGCTGAAGCCTGAAGTCTTTAAATTTTGATTCAAGTTAGTGATCATTACACTACCTACTGTTTGGTAATTCGCTAAAATACTGTGGAAATGTTGGTACAAATCTTTTGTATTGTAAATTTGCTTCGTGGGCCATTGTTGGATGTTTGAGGTTAAGCAAACAGTTAACCAATACATAACAGCAGCGAGTGCAATTTCTTGTTTTGCACTCAGCTCTCTTTTGTTTCAACGAGTTCCTATAATCTTAAGAAAACTTGGTAATTGTATTATACTCAGGTGATTCATCCCAGTTGAATACTCATTTTCCCTGTGTTCAGTTTCATGCCTCTTATTTCATTCTCTGACAGGAGTAGTGTAGCGAGGGACAGTCTCATAATATCTGTAGACGGTGCAGCTAGGGTTACCAGCCCGCGATCCACCTGCTTTAAATGGGCTACTGTTAGCTATGCTGCTTGTAGCGCCAAGTATGATAAACTTCTCCATCGTCACTAAAATTCCGTGATTCTGCTCAAAGCATATCAGATATCAGTCATGTCACTACAATATGAATGCTACAAAGTCGAGAGGAAAGTACAGGTGAAAACGCCCTGAAGTCAACAGTGAATATTGATTTAACCTGTAGGATGAGATCAATATGCACTTATTTCGCTGTACTTCCATCTTGAACATTTATTCCTTTTATAACATGGTGTGGATTTCTTTGGTGCCGTTTAGGAACATTTGAAAATCGGTTAAAATAGCACCAATTTCATGTAATTACTCCACCGGTAAGCAGAGGTTTACATCTTTAAATTTTCGTTTGGCTAAAAGCTCTAGTTTTAACCACTGTACCTAGAGTATTTTAACCACTGTACCTAGAGTATTTTAACCACTGTACCTAGAGTATTTTAACCACTGTACCTAGAGGATTTTAACCACTGTACCTAGAATATTTTAATGGAAAATTAAAAGAAACTCCCTATACAATTTATTTAGTTTAATATCGGTTTAAATGTAACAGAAATAATGAAAATCCAATCATCTAAAAATTTGAAGTGGGCCAGATACTCATAGAACAGGTACGAAAATAGCACAAAGAATATTGTCAAAAACTGAAGAAATATATCTCTGGCTATAATATTTCAGTCTCTTACCAGTTGATAACTGCTAAATAAATCTAGATATAAATCACAATCTGACTTACCGTTTAGCGTTTTCGATTTGATAAAAAACAATATTCAGACATTTTTCTTATTATTCAATTCTGAGTTCAAAAAGTCATCTGCTTTATATTTTGAGTTCTTCAGCTGACGAATTTTGATTATGAAGAGTATTCGATATGATGTTATGTTTTGATTACACATCGTTGTAATGCCATGATGCGACTTTGTTCAGAGTCAATACAAAAATATGCATAACTTAACGGAGAGAGAGAAAGAGAGAGAAAAAGAGAGAGAAACAGAGAGAGAGAGAGAGAGAGAGAGAGAGAGAGAGAGAGAGAGAGAGAGAGAGAGAGAGAGAGAGAGACACGGGGAGAGACTTAGACAGAAAGAGTTAAAAATGAGTATCTTTGCTAGAATAATTAATTGCATTTTTCGTCTAATATTTTTTAAAAAAATCAGAGGAGATTGTTTGGAATCAACAACAAATTTTATCTAAACATGTTTGTATTTTCCGGTTGTAAGGGTGAGCTGCAGATGGGTGTATTTAAGATTCAAAAACTGCCTGTAAACAGCGAAAACGCTGATATAACTACAGTGACAATACATCGATTCACTGACGGAGAAATAATACGGGACTACAGTCCCGGACGTTATGAGTGGGGTGGGACAGTATCTTTGAGACAAAATGAGTATCTTTGCTAGAATAATTCATTACATTTTTCGTCTAATATTTTTTCAAAAAATCAGAGAAGGAGAGAATTGCTGGATTATTGTTTGGAATCAACAACAAATTTTATCGAAGCATGTTTGTATTTTCCGGTTGTAAGGGTGAGCTGCAGATGGTTGTATTTAAGATTAAAAAAATATGAGTATCTTTGCTAGAATAATTAATTGCATTTTTCGTCTAATATTTTTTCAAAAAATCAGAGAAGGAGAGAATTGCTGGATTATTGTTTGGAATCAACAACAAATTTTATCTAAGCATGTTTGTATTTTCCGGTTGTAAGGGTGAGCTGCAGATGGGTGTATTTTAGATTCAAAAACTGCCTGTAAACAGCGAAAACGCTGATATAACTACAGTGACAATACATCGATTCACTGACGGAGAAACAATACGGGACTACAGTTCCGGACGTTATGAGTGGGGTGGGACAGTATCTTTGGGACAAATGAGTATCTTTGCTAGAATAATTCATTGCATTTTTCGTCTAATATTATTTCCAAAAAACCAGAGAAGGAGAGAATTGCTGGATTATTGTTTGGAATCAACAACAAATTTTATCTAAGCATGTTTGTATTTTCCGGTTGTAAGGGTGAGCTGCAGATGGGTGTATTTAAGATTCAAAAACTGCCTGTAAACAGCGAAAACGCTGATATAACTACAGTGACAATACATCGATTCACTGACGGAGAAACAATACGGGACTACAGTCCCGAACGTTATGAGTGGGGTGGGACAGTATCTTTGGGACAAATGAGTATCTTTGCTAGAATAATTAATTGCATTTTTCGTCTAATATTTTTTCAGAAAACCAGAGAAGGAGAGAATTGCTGGATTATTGTTTGGAATCAACAACAAATTTTATCTAAGCATGTTTGTATTTTTCGGTTGTAAGGGTGAGCTGCAGATGGGTGTATTTAAGATTCAAAAACTGCCTGTAAACAGCGAAAACGCTGATATAACTACAGTGACAGACATCGATTCACTGACGGAGAAATAATACGGGACCACAGTCCCGGACGTGATGAGTGGGGTGGGACAGGAGACGGGAGGGGGTACACCTTGTAGAAAAATCCTGCACCTTTCGTTTCATTATCATTTCTTTAAGTGCAGCACCCTAACCTAATTTTACATTGTGGTTTTCATTTAGTAATTTACTACCCCAGCTGAATTAAATTCCCAGCGGAATCAAAACGGAGATAAGAATTAGCACCATGCCCATGACAAAACTATTTAAAATTAATCTTAACTTATGTGCTCTTGTAAAACTGCGTAACAGATTTCACAATAAAATATAAATTCACATCTTTACTTACGCTATTGTTGTGTGTGTCTATTATGGAAGTTCTTTCTACAGACACACACAGCGTATTTAGTTACGAAGTAGGCAGCATACTGAATTATGAAGTACGCACCATACTTAGTCATGACGTATGCATGACATACTTAGCATAATTAGTCATGAAGTACGCAGCGAACTTAGCATGCTGTACGCAGCATACTTAGTCATGAAGTACATAGCGTACACAGTCATGACGTACGCATCAGATTTGTTCATGAAGTACGCAGCACATTTAGTCAGGAAGTACGCACCACATCAGGCAGGAAGTATGCAGCATATTTAGTCATGAAGTGCGCAGCATATTTAGCCATGAAATTGGCAGCGCAGTCGTTTACTTATGGACGACTTAGCATATTTATTTAGTTTTATTTTGTAATTTTAACATAAATCTGCCGCACTTTAATCAATATTAGGTATACACATGATGCCTTTGAAGTGGGAGTTGTTCCTTCAGGTCACCTGTCTACGTCATTGTGTTTGCATGCTTGATTAAATTATACAACTTTCTTAAACATGACTATGACATCGCCTCTTTGAAGCATAAAATTATATTTCGCGTGACTTAAAACGTTCTAAGCACACTGCTCATTTGCTTTCATTTAACAGAAAGAAGCAGCGTGTAATGTTGTAAACATTTTAAATCAATTCGTTGGCAAATGGTATTGATTCTGTGATTACATTTTAGCATGACTGGTTCAGAAACTCGATAACGGTACACCTCAAAAGGTGAGAGTTTTGACGCTCTTATGAGTTAAAGTGAATTCAAAAAGCAGTTTCTAAATCAGAGAACAATAAGAGTATTTATTTGTTTATTGTTCTATTCTCTCTGATTTTGGCTTTTTCAACGACGTCATTACTTCCACAACCAAACAGAAATTTGGTGGAAAACATGCTCCTGTTCCTTGATTCAGTCTGTGTATGAAATAACTATTTTAAGGAACCTGATTTTAAGTCGAATTAGCCAAACATTATCTAAGAATTCTTTAACGATACATTTAAAGTTACTCTATTGATTTGCGCTGCAAGATAACAGCGATGGATCAGGAACACTACTGGAATACATTGCAGCAGGACCAGTTTTTGTTTACATTTGAAGAGGCCCACAATGTGACAGAATGTCAGAAATGGATGAGCGATAACTGGGGACTGGCTTGGTACAGCGTTGCTGTATACGTGCTGTTTATTTACATAGGCACTTTGTACATGAAACACAGGCCTCGATATGAGCTTCGCGGTGTACTCGTAGTCTGGAACGCATCTCTGGCCGTCTTCAGCATTCTTGGTACTGTTCGCTTTTCGCAGCATTTAATTGAGGATATTTATGAGAAAGGATTACAATTCAACCTGTGCGATATTTCACGCCGATTTTCAAAGCCAGACGGTTTTTGGGGTTACTTATTTGTATTGTCAAAAGTCTATGAATTAGGAGACACTGTATTTATTGTTTTACGGAAGCAGCAATTAATATTTTTGCACTACTATCATCATATTACAGTACTTCTCTATTCATGGTACTTCTATCCACAGAAAGTGGCCACTAATCGATGGTTCACGGTAATGAACCTCTTTGTCCATAGCTTTATGTATTCCTATTACATGCTACGAACTATGAGGGTCAAGCTGCCAAGATATGTAAACATCACGATCACGTGCCTACAGATAACGCAAATGATAGCTGGAATTGCAATTAACATACACCACGCAATGCTGCTGAGGGCAGGATCGCGCTGTGATGCTTCCTGGTTGAGCGTGCGATGGGCGTTGGCTATGTACGTCAGTTACTTTGTTCTTTTTGCGAAGTTTTTCTATGACGCATACATTAGACCAAAGCCATCATCTAAGCGAACTGTAGTTAAAAGAAGTGAAATAAGTGATAAGTGCAATAAATATGAGTATGGTGATTATATGGATAATAAAAGGGCATTTTATAGCAATGGAGTGCAAGAAAGAAATGGATTTCATATCAGCAAAGTCGACTAGAAATCCTAACCCCATTCACGCGAATGTGAATGCCATTAACGTGATGCTGATGAAAGATACGCGAAAGTTGGAAGTTGGATTTTCTTCAAACAGGCTGCACTAAACGGAAAAAGATCATCTTTCATCAATGTATCTGTCTGATCCTTTGGATGTATTTGTGTTAGAAAAGCGATATACCATGATGAGGGTGGGTTTTGTAGAAACCTCTGCGATTCATTCACACTTCTCTTCGTTTTTCACTGCGAAAAAGTGTAGTACGGAGAACCATGACACCGCTATAACAGAATTGTCTAGTGTCGTTTAGGTTTAGTGTCAAATTTAGGGTTTTATTTGCATGAAAAGCTATGTAAACATGTAGCCTATAAGTAGGGAATGAACGTGATCCACGTATTCATAATATAATTGATAAACTGAACAGAACAGCTTTGTGTTATATTACACCTTCTCAAAGTTAATTGGAATCGGAATAAATTATTAACACATGGACATCTTTTACAATTTTAAGAAACAAATTGCGTTTTCTTTAGTGTTCCGCAGTTGGTAAAATATATATTCTTTTCTGGGTTCATGAAATTGTAACAATTTTATTAATTTGAGTAATGTAATAGCATTTATAAAACAAGGCCACTTTGCTAATACATGAATATATATATATACATATTAAGATAGGTCTTCTTTCTTAAATGCAGGAGGATAGCTGCATTGGTTTTTAAGAGCAACTGGTTTCAAAACGTGTACAGGTAACACATATGAAGCCTTAGTGACAACACGGGCTATGATATTATACACAGTAGGCGTAT
The DNA here is from genome assembly GCA_949752745.1 of Protula sp. h YS-2021. NCBI lineage: Eukaryota > Metazoa > Annelida > Polychaeta > Sabellida > Serpulidae > Protula > Protula sp. h YS-2021. Next base: position 91,872,799 of record OX457027.1, on the reverse strand, counting down.
GATTGGTGAATCAACTAAATACGGGACAACGACTAGGTGTAGATTTGTGTGTATACAATACAACTTTAGATAATTAAATGCACTATAAAATAATCTGGCTTTCTTTATGTAGATATATGGGCTTATTTGTGCATGTTTAAAATAAATATGAATGTGTTTTTATACAGAAGTAAAATAAAATTAATAAAAAATTTTACCATGTGATTTTGTACTTTTTTCTATTTACACACTGGTGCACTTTTAACACACTGGTGTCCTATTTTACACGTTGGTCCTTTTCTACACACTGGTGTATTTTCTAGACAATGGTGTACATTTTACACACTAGTGTACTTTTTTACACACTGGTGTATTATTTATACACTGTTTGCTTTATTGTTCACTAGTTTGCTTTTAAATGAATTCATTTTTCTCGACATTCTACAGAGAATCGTTAATTTAGATGGCTAAAAATATCGGTTCTTGATGTGACAATATCAATAATAATACTATTAATAAGCAGTTTCTTTCTGCAGTTTTGAGGTAAATCAGATTGGCGACATGTAAAAAGAAATTAAGAAATAATACAAAGAAAAGAATAATGCTCAGCCCAATTCAACATTTTATGCTTTCTTAGATTTCTTTAATCTTGACGTGCCAGGAAAATGATGTTCGCTAGACGATCAGCTGAAGAGAAAAATAATGTGTCACAGAAAAAAACAGCAATAGCAGCAGTATTAAAAATAATAACAATAATAATAAATGATCATAATCATAATAATTATAATATCACTTACATGCTGCTTATCCCACTAAGCGGTTCGCACATTATTACCGTTAGCCCTTCAATTGCAAGTGCTCGCCTGTTAAACGCTTCGGCTGCCCACTCGTTACAAATAGCTCGCAAACCCGTATTAGTACGTGTGCACTGCTTGGTATACATGATAAATGTAATGGTGGCTTATTAGAGCAACCACGGTATCATTAACAAAATTTGAGAATTAATTATATGTTAAACCGTTAAATCTTTGATGCATATTTTAATACTTGGCGTTTTATGAATCAACACGGACAAGAGAAATAATCATAATCCAATGAAATCAATCAGATCACAGTTCATTTCAAAGTGAAATCCTGCCACTTTATAATGGCAGTAGACATCAAAAGAATAAATATTGAAAAGCACAAAAGCTATATATATTTATTTGGGATCTCCTCTGGGGCCTCAAACTACGCCTTTGATAAATTCCAAAGCCATTTTATGTTATCCATTGACTTCCATCCAAGCCCCAGTTGTAAGTAATAGGGAAATACACGTCAATGAATCAATCAAAACAAAATAACTTAATTTAACAACTGGGTATAGAATTAACTAAAAAGACACCACAAAACCTCACGCCTATTACTACTCAAGGAGTCTCTGAATTAGCAGAATATTTATTTATTTAGGCTTAGCTTGTCTGTTGAGCAAGTCTCTACGGCTGAGAGGTCGTGGTTATATTGAAAGAAGGGGAATGAATTCGTACCAAATTTACGTTACATAGACAGCAGTAATTACTCCATTCCTAGATGAACTTACAGGCAGTGGTGCTTTGTTTCTAAACGAATTTGCACATAATAGGCATTTTTCACCGAGATTTTGTTTTGTTTCTTGCGTTCTTATTAAAAACCACTGGGTTAATCATTGTTATGGCAATTTGTGGTCTTTTTCTACGGTGATCCGTTTTCATTGCAATTTTATTGGGATAAATTACAAAGACATGGCAGGGAAACAATATTGAAAATGTCGAAATTTTAAAATTTAATGAGCCGTTGCCTGAACTATTACAGTTATTTTATACATTATTTTTCCTCCTTTATAGCTCCTTTGTAAATACCTTTTTATAACAGTTGACTTTTGCCAAAAAAATTATTCATGTATTAATCTAATATTTTTTAATACATTTTACCAATCCGAACAAGATCAAAACGTCAAAATATTCACCAAAAATTCTAAATACGAATTTAAATGCGAGTTTACATGGATATTGAATAAGTACCTTTTGATGTGAGTAAGACAATGATATAACAGCTTAAAGATTTTTTTTTGCAATTAGCAATTATGCCACCAGTGACTGCTGTTAAGGACAAAAAATTTAATTACTGTGTTAATTGTGTTAAAACTTGACAATTAATGTAACATGGAAAATTATATAATACGTTGCAAAGCGTATTATGATTGTTTATCTTGTGCAATTCACATATTAGCCATTGGTACTCTAACATATGGCGTATTCATAAAATTAAGGCATAAACATTATATTAAAATTCTCCTGATATATTGATTCCATTTACATAATGTAGTACACAATGTTCCTACTGTAATAACTCCGAAGTTGTGCTCGCTACACCAGAAAACTGGGAACTGTAGATACAGAGAAACATTGAAAAATAAAGTAGCTAATTCATACAAAGACATAGAATGACAGAGAATCACTTCTGAGTTATCACAGCATAATTTTTAATAGCTATTAGGATATTAGGAACATTCAACAAAATAATATGTTAGTGAAATCAGTGTTAGAAACATCATAGAAAAGGATCAATATTAGGAGTGCCATATGTTAAAGTATCAATGCGTAACAAGTCAAGTACTCAAAATAAACGATCCAATATATTTGTAGTTATTACATTATTTACTTTATTAAATTAAATGTTAAATTTTTACCACAATTAAGGTTCATAGTAATGGCCTACATGTTATGGTTGTCTCATGTACATAGGGCAACCTCGATCATAGTGGGTACTTTCTTTTATGTTAAGGCAAAGAAGGAAGCAAGTTTGTAGCTAATTTTGGTAGTGACATTTAGCTTATTGAGAACGTTATCATAAACTACCATAAGCAATGATTGAACGCTAATAAAGGAACAGTCTATGGCTGAAAGACGGATAATGACATTAATTTAGCGTAACCTATTTATTGTGTTGATAGAGCTGTAACAGAGTGTGATTGTGATTGTCAGAAGGAGCGATGATATCAGTTCCTAAGGCAGCTCTCTTTGCTTGTCATAGAAATGACCTGCAGCACTGAAGAGTGTGATTTATAACTTTTGAGGTGACAGTGACATGGTTCTTAAGCGTATAAACTATAACTAACTATAACTGTGATTGCTTGGAGAAGGGGATGGGCATAAATGGGTATGGATCAGTTCAAATATGTTAAAAGAATATCTTTCTCAGTGAAGAGACAAGCAGTGATCTATAGTTATTATTTGTGAGTGGTTGTGACTTGCTGCTATTTGTTGTTTGTAAGAGGGAGCAATCCGTAGTTCTTAGACAAATTGATAAGGAATGATTTACAGAGATGAACAGGAGCAGTGGTGACTATTAGACAGAGTCATCGATAGCTATGATAAGGAATGATTTATGGCGTAGACTAGGAGTAGTCGTGACTATTAGATACAGTAATCGATAGTTATGATATGGAATGATTTATAGCGGTGACCGGGAGCAGTGTTGACTATAAGACAGAGTGGTCGATAGCTATGATAAGAAATGATTTAAAGCGGTGACCGGGAGCAGTGTTGACTATAAGACAGAGTGGTCGATAGCTATGATAAGGAATGATTTACGGCGGTGACCGGGAGCAGTGGTAACTATTACATAGCTATGAAAGCGAGTGATTTATAGCTCTACGTAGAACAACGTGTGACTGTTACACATATTGATCGATATCCATGATAGGGAGCAATGCATAGCTTTGAAAGGGAGCAATGTGTAGTTATTAGGGAGGGTGGTCTATAATTATAACATGGAGTGGTCTATGGCTGTTAGAGCATTTTTTAGCTGTTAGATAGGGTGATCTTTACCTATAACATTGAATGATCTATCGACTGTTACAGTGGGTTATCGAGCTGATCGATAAGCTATAACAGGGAGTGAACTAAGGCTACGATAAGAGTGATCTGAGACGCACTGTAGCTATTACATGATGAGTAATGTAACAGTAATCTGTGGTCTTACAGACTGAGATCCTGCCATAGGTGAACTGTATCTGTGGCAGACGCTGTTGTGTAAGAGTAAAAGGGAATGATTGCAACGTACAAACGAATGGATTAAATCCCGAAGGTTTCGCTGAGAAATGTGTGAGCTTCGCTATAATTCCTCAGAAACGATAGATACAAAATACGGGTATCAAAATGAATTATATTGTTATTTTTAAGGAATAATCAAGCAAAACACAATACAGGATACATTCTAGCTTTAATTAATTAATCGTCCTTGAACAAAACAGTATAGACACATTCAACCCAGTTCCGAGTCAGTAATTACAGGCTTCATTTGTCTGTATCCTAGTCTTTTCTTCAATTTCGGTAAACATTGCATGAACAGGAAGCATGTGACACTTATGGCAAAAAACAGCTTTCAATAACCTAACTCGTAACAACAGAACTGTTCTAATAACCGAATTGTTTATTTACAAGATTGTTTGAACAAATGGGAGGCAAAATATTTTTGTGTGAACGAGTAGCTAAATATATGAACATGAAGCAGACAACTGGTTAGTCTTAGTATATTTCGATCCGTCCAATTGCTCTCCCAAATCATCGGAGATTTTCAATAGGGTTACCAAATGTCACTGTGAGCAAAAGACAATGATTCTGTTTTGAACTAATAGCTTTACATGAAAAGCAGACAGCTAATTCCCGTGTGTGATCTTAATAAATCTAGTTTTCATTGTCCAGACAGCAACGAAAATTCGACACCTTGATCAAATTTGCTTTAAATAGCTCAAAGTTCATAGTTTAACATCACTCGAGAATTGGACTGAATTAGTTCATAGAATTAAAAAAAAGACGCTCGTCATTTTTTAAGCTTTTGATCATATTTTGGAGTATTGTTTTGTGCACTGCAAACTTGATTGCCTTTTTATTATCTCTTAAAACACAGACAAACAACTCGTGTCTTAATATTGCTCATTGTGCATGCTGACTGTATTTGTCGAAAGTAAGTATGTGCCTATAAACAAGACTTCACTTAGTTGCAAAATGCTTATTTGTTTCATAAACAAAATCTATAGCACCTAAAATCATTCCTGTAAGAGTATTTTTAAATTCTTCCAATTTACAATATCTGGTTTGATATAAATGCACACTAATCTATTATGAAAGAAATCAGGGCAAGAAACAAAATCCCCCTTTCTATTTGCTTCTTCTCACTCTCTCCCTGTCTCTGTCTCTGTCTCTCTCTCCTTCTCTTTCCTCTGTCCTCTCTCTCTCTCTCTCTCTCTCTCTCTCTCTCTGTTTCTCTCTCTCTCTCTCTGTCTCTCTCTCTGCAACATCCAGCACACATTTAAATAAGCAAACTATCAGACGGCATTATGTGCTTTCACAGTCTCTCACAACCTGCTCAATTTTCATGAAACGTGGTAAATTCGTTATCAACATCAACATTTTACCATGTAGTTTTATCAAAATTATCAGAATCTTCTCTGGCGCTGCTTAAAATCAGCTTTATTTCAGAACACATGCTGCTAAAATGAAACTCTCATCGCCAAAATTATAAACTACACGTCTTTAGCTTCACTGCTGTCTTCATGTTCAGATCTAACAAAGTGACACCCCCTGACTCCTTCTGTAATGTACTTGTGTAAACGTCAATGTGACTTATATCTGATAGCGCACCATGATTTTAAACTCTTCTACAATGGATGGCTATGGTAAATGCAGGCATCTGGATTTGCTGTACAATCTAGTTGTAGAAACCTCCAATCAGGGCTTTCTGCTTTACGCCTTTCAGCTCAACACTTTCCAAGGCATTTTATTTATTGATAATAGAGTGTCGTTATCGTCTATTCCTTGTCTCTATGGCCTCTTTTCGTAACTAGACACTAACCTTTCATAGCCTTGACATTCTTGCATCAAGTTTTAGAATATATTCAAATCCCTTCGATACCCTTGTAGCTTGTTCGTGTGGTCAAGGTATTTATAAATATCTTCGGTGTCGTATGCCGCCTTTTCCTTTTTCCAAACACTGCGACTGATATTGTGTAGTCGGTAATAATTATTTTCTCCCTTGCCACGAAGTTCTAGATGTCTGTAATATCGATCGAAAGTTCAGCCTCTTAGAATACGAGCTTATTATCTGCTGGAAATTATCAGGTATTTATAAGCTTGCTCTTGGTTTCTCCCACTTGATCATGTGACACGTACGCATTTGTTTGACAAGTGTCAGGTTCCTCCTGCTTATTTTTGCTTCTTTGATTAGCTGCATCATGATGCTAATGTGTTCCCAGCCCTGATAAAAATCTCGACGTTTGATACGATTATCAATGTAATTTTTTATAATCATAAACTCTATTTAGTTCATTTTTAAAAGTTCATTTTTAAAAGTACCCTTCGACTTGTTGACAAAAGTCAACAGCTTCTACAGTATCTTTGCGAATATCATGAACTTGTTGTGGAGCTTCCATGGGATCTCGCTTGGTTCGGGTACCATTACCGTACGTTTTCCATACAACAGCGTCTGTATCTCTTTCCACCACTGCCACCGAACGCTTCTGTGGCTTCAGAAAGATTTTCCATGAGTGGCATATATTAGTGTTGTATTTTAAGTCAATACAACCCACCCTGAGGTTAATCTCTGTCTCATATTCGCTTGTGCTGAGAGTACCACTCCTCATATTACATTAGAGCGTCAATCTTTATGTTACATTAGAGTACCACTCCTCATATTACATTAGAGTGTCACTCTTCATGTTACATTACAGTACCACTCCTCATATTACATTAGAGTGTCACTCCCCATATTACATTAGAGTGTCACTCCTGATATTACATTAGAGTGTCACTCTTCATGTTACATTAGAGTACCACTCCTCATATTACTCCAGAGTGTCATTACAACAGAAGACCACTCTTTATATTGCGTTAAAGTATCATCCCTTATATTACACTGGAGTGCCACTCCTCATATTATATTAGACTGTCACTCTTTACGGCACATCAGAGTTTCACGCCTTATATAAAATCAGAGTGGCACTCCTTATATTATACTAGAATATCACTCTTTGTAGTGCATTAGAGTGCTCTTCTTTATATTACATCAAAGCGTCACGTCTTGTATTACATCAGATTGTCGCTCATTTATTCTATTACTGTGTCACTCGTTATATTCTATAAGAATACCACATTTAATTTTACATTCGAGCAGCATCCCTTATATTGCATTAGAGTGCCACTCCTTTTATTATATTAGTCTGCCACTTTTTATATTACATAAGAGCACCACTCCGTACATTAGATTAGAGGAGTTTTTCTGTAGCTGTCAACATTATACATTGCTTACCAACGACAATGAAGATATTTTACCGATAAAACAATAGAATAAGAAATAGGGTAAATGCCTATGAAGGTTATTGTCATACAGTACCAGCCACCATTCTCATCTCTGTTTTTGATAACAAAACCTTAACTTTTTATCAACCAATTATCTCACTTTAACCAAAATACAATTCAGATGTTCCAACTACCATAAGGCATCAGTGGACCATTTAAATTGCTATATATATTCATTGTCGTCAATACACCTAAAATTTGAACTATAAATTACGATGCCCTTTATCGTTGGTGCATGATGTATAATATTTGAAAAATCTCATGTCATCGAGTTACTGCTTCAGATAAACAAAGGTCCTTTCTGGATATACCAAAGAATTGGTGACAATACAGTGTCTATAGCTGAGAGGCAGTTAAATAAGCTGGTCAATATAGGCAATTGTATTTATCAGTACATAGACTCTACTAGACAGATACGTTGCTTGACAACGTGTACCTTACAAGACATGCAACGGTCTTGCTAGCAAAACCACAAAAGCCCCTTAAAACCTAATTTGTAATAAACTACCTTTTGACTACTTTACTTTCTGGAGAAGTTTCTGCTTTCTACTCTTTTTCTAATCACTTCTCGAACAACTATTCTTACATGTTTGCTTTCTACACAAGTTGACAGCAGTGTACGTTCTACAATTCACTCATCCACACAGCTTCCTGACTGTTTCTTTTACACTATTATTTGATTCTACAGACAAACACAGCAGCTGAATCATCAGCCCCCTCAAAAGTGTCACAATTCAATATTTCAAGCTAGCTTTAAAAGTACTGCATTTAAAAGAAGTAAACTGGTGCTTTTTAGCTTTGTTATTTTGAAAACCAGTGACTCATTTGATTCCAATGAAAAATCACCCATGTGTGTTTTCTGACAACCCAGTAATTACATTTCTTGTTTAAGTAATCTGAGAGGTTTAGCCAAATTTCCTTATCAGTGATATTTCATTGATCTTCCTTGGTTCAGGCGTTTGTGGAGTATCGTTTACTATCCTTTATTTCTAATCACAAGATAAGAAACAAGAAGGAGACATCCGGTCTGGGAGATAAACCTGTGGCACCAAGTATTTGACTAATTACTGATAGGTATCTGATTCATCACCTTTAAGATGAACGTAAATTATTGAAATTATAGAATTCTCCCAGTTTTATTTTTGAATGTCAGTATTAATTACAATCAGTGAATAATATAAAACGTAAAATATATAACATATTAAATGCTAAAAATTATTGAATTTAAAGTACTTTTTGAAAAATATAGTCAAAGCGTGGTTTATTGCTTTGAGCCCTTAAGATACTTGAACGATATTTGTCAGTAGTGATGCCACACAGATAGTACAGCAACCGAAAATTTCCTTGAAAATTATACTTTGGAGATCCACTAATTTTTTTCTCCAAGCGAACGTCTTAATACAGTCTTGCAATATTTATTATACTGAAGGTCATATTTTGGCCTTTAAAATGCTTTCAGTATATTTTTTGTTTAATTCAATTCCTTTAGAATAATAAAGTCAACAATCGTATTAAAAGAAAGAACCGACTTGACCTTCTTAACTAATGAATACAGTTTAAAAAAATAAAAGTAAAAAGTGTAAATGTGGTCGAAAATAAAATAAAAGGTATATGAATGTGACAGAAAGCAGATGTTAGGAGAGAAGCTTTTCTCAAGGTAAACTAATGAGGCACAACCGATCATTTTCTCTGACAAAAATACGAGTGACTATCTGCACATATCACCAAAGTGTTTTGTTTTCATTTTTTCTTTTAAATCCCTCAGATTCTTTGTTTTTAAAGTATTCTACTCAGCTCTTGGGGCGCGTCTTAATATACTGATGGGAAATGTTCCGAAACAAGGTATGACTGAAGCCCTTACGGCAGTGGTACAGAACTCTCTTTCTTCAAAGAGGGATAAGCCTCATGAGTGACATCTTTGCTTACTTCTGTTATAGTTGATACAAATTTTCAACAATTATCCGAGCCCTTTATGCAACTGAAATTCTCTTCAAGCACAGGATAATCATGGATACAACCCAACACTTGATAAGACCAGGCTGTGTTTTAAACCAGCCTTAATGAGCGCCTTGCATTTGTTTTATTTTCATCAACATATTTAAGACAGGAGTCGAGCGTTTATAGAACCAGGATATGAGTCTCTCAAGTTGGATGTTGTTTATTGCAGCATTGACTCTCTTATACTTCACTGTTGAATGGAAGCTATAGTAGCAAAAATCAATGTGTTATGTCTAGGTTCTATACTTCTTGTAATCAGGTACTATAACATCATGCTTTACTATCAGCAAAGTGGTAGAGAGTTTCAACAAAATACCACGTGAGAAAGCTAGGGTAATACACAATAAAAAGATATATGAGGATGCTGGTGCAGTTTGCCATGTCCATCTAATCTGAAACACAGCGGTCACGCAGTGGAAGGACGTGTGAGTTATATCTGTAAAAAACTCAGCAACTAAACACTCAGACCACTTGCTACATTAATTGTTCAACAACTAACTTATACCGGAGAGAAACAGTAAGATATCAGTTTGCTTTTTATTTTCACCACTCTAATCTATATGACAAATTATTGACACAACTCACTGCCTTTGTGAAATTGCGAGCTGCTTTACTTATGTCTTGGAGGCATCACTGTTACTTTATGCTAAAAGTAAGTAAGTTGAACAACAACGAAATTATTACCTCTGTGTATTTCACATTTCTGGAAGATGTTTACATAAGACAGTTTTACATATCTGAAAATTTATACAAATGAAAAAATTACACCTGCGAAAAAATTATACCTCCGAGAGATTTACACCTGTGAGAGATTTACACTTGCAAGATATTTACATTTCCTAGAAATGTACACCTCTGAAAGATTTACACCTGTGAGAGATTTACACCTGTGAGAGATTTACACCTGGTAGGGGTTTACACCACTGAGGTTACAATATAAAGCTGGAAAATTTAGCGATAAAGCAGATTAGAAGATATTATTGTTTTAGGAAAGCCCATTATTACTTTAGATAAAATAACGAGCATTCTTTATATACGATCAATACAATATTAATAGACAGTCCTTTTTATTATCTCCAGAAGAGTGGAAACTGATTATGTACTAATCCTGGGGTCGCATAATCACCTTCATGATGGTTTAAAAACAACGGATTCCACATGTCAACATAGCAGTTGCATGAACAAATTTTCTAGAAAAAATTGAACAAATAGTTTTCCCTTGGTATTGACTACCTTCTTGCAAAATTTCACAAATTGGCGGAAATCACCTTAATAAAATAACAGCATCCCCCTCCCGGGATCATCTCTCTGCAAAGTTTTACTGCGATCTAATGAAAACTAAAAGTAACATTTCTTCAAAGCTTACAAATGGACGAACAGAGGACAAAGGCCTCACTATGGATATAAGCCCTGGTGTGGTAATACCAGGCACGGAGGAACGGTTAATTTTGATGCATGCCAAATTGCACTTCCGCCTTTGTTTAGAAAACGGGTTATTATAAGGGACCTTTTCAAAAAGTCATGGATACGCAAGGTAAGCAATTTTCACGTGACTTGCCCTGGAAGTATATTTCATGTGGTCGAAGACCAACCGTGCTGAAATGTAACGGAAAGTGTGGCAAACACAACCACATCAATTTTTATTTATGTTGATTGAATTCACAACTAAAATATGACCAGGTTACGAAGTAACCTATTTTATAATCCCGTTTGAAATCTTCTCAGCAACGACCCATTAAAACTTTAAGCAACCATGCATTGTGTTTTGAGTCAAATGAGGACTGTTTAGTTTAGTGCCTTTGCTACTGTAGTATCAACCATTGTGGTTATTCCGAGTCACAGATAAATGCACTATTTGCTCGCTCGCTGTCGCTGTGGGAGCGATCAATGTGATAAGGCAGTACTGTGAGCTATCATAGCGGATTATATGTGGACTTCAACGGCGAAATTTCAGTGATCATTTTCCAAATATATGTTTGACAACTTTGTGCTTTCGGCACATGCTGGGGTAATTACTGTGAATTTCGAGTCCTTTGAGTATCTATAGCAGGAGCTTAGCTTTTAGTCTCCATGGCCTCTTCAAATCATATTTAGCTGCACCTCAAAGCACTGGCTGAAAGCAGTAGTTTTCTGAAACGAAAAATAGCAACCACTCGTGCTTGTTTCTGTTATTCGTATTGCGAACTTGAAGAATATATTTTCACAGCAAACACTATGTTCTACTGAATTTCACCCATGTAATTATTGCTATCTTGTGGCCCGTCAGATTGGTTTGATTTACAAAACTGTAAATCTTAGCCTTATTCCTTAAAGTATCCTATTTTAAACAACTATATTTTGTAAGAGAAATGTGCAGCCCACATAAACAATCTGCAATTTCAGCAATTTTCCATCAGAGCGCTCTTGCACTTAATTCGATAATGAAATGAGCGGATTGTGTTTAACAGTGAGACAGAAAGCAGGGGCAAGTTGTTCTGCTAAATCTACGATATAAAGGATCACGATGTAAAGATTTATAGACTTAAATTACCGATAGAGGAACTCGGTGGCCGAGTGGTTAAAGAAGCTTGCCAGCCATGCAGTTGTGGTTCTGTAGCTCGGGTTCGAATCCCGCTCGTGGTCAGGAATCATGACAACTTGCAATCCCCCCAGGGATTTCGGTGTGCCTATATAGATAGATACTAGATGCCTGATACTAAGTTAGAGTTGCATTATTGTTAGGCGTATGTGCAAATAGATAGGGATTTTAGAGACACGTCGAAGTTATTATTTTTATTATTGTTATTATTATTATCAACTTTCTGAAATGTTGCACATTTTTACTAGCGGACCATACAAACTGGTGACCATACGTGTCCATGACTTTGAAACAAGTTAGAAAAAATGCAGACCGTCTGGTGGCTTTCACCCTCTAACAACGTATCAAATTTTAATAAAAACACCCCTATTGACCCACTAATATATTTATGAATGCTCGCAGTTAGAACGTACGTTGCTGCAATCAGAGGGAACCACTCGAAAGAAAATTTGTTGAGAAGTGTGCATGTGCATAATGGTTGAGTTTTGAAGCGATTTTGACAGTTAGTCCTGATTAATTACTATATGCTTTAGATATACCAAAATAGATATCACAACCTTATGTAGCATGTTAAATAATATTTCTGTGCTCACAAATATTCTCCTATTTCAACTCAATGGCATTCTCATATCTTTCTTTTTCCCAATTATCTCTAATTTACGAAAAAAATTCAAAACATTAAACGAAGAGATGAGTCATTTCAGTTAACATGTATATCTACTTTAAAGCACCAAATCTGGCAAATGACATCAAAAAGTCTATTTTCGCCAAACTGAGCAAGGGAGAAATATGAATAAAATCGTAAAAATCATTTTCGTAGTAACAAGTCAACAATATAACTAAAAGCCGGTAAGTCAAGGTCGGTAAGTCAGCGCCAGGGTGTTAGGTGAACAATGCACAATTTTGTTGGCAGTCACATGTACAACGATATCACCGCTCCTTTTATAACAGTATTTTATAATGAGAAGAAAATTGTAGAAATTCTTAAAACTTGGCCTGTTATCGTTTCTATTACAAGTCACATTCTGCGTGACATCACTCAGTACAAAGAAATAATCTTGTTTTTGCAAAGCATTGACAATAAGACTGGCAAATATCAAGCATCGGCCATTTTTGTTTCAATTTGCAGCAAGGAACAAGCCTTTATACCTCATTTATAAATCCCCTGGAAAGTACATTTTTGATACTTTGTTAACGTACTGAATTCTGTCGCTTATATGTTTATACGTTTAAACTGCATTTCGGAAAATTAATTTCACCAGTGAGAAAACGGAAACTGGTATATTATTTGCTCAACTTCTGACAATATTGCCTTTAGAGTTTAAGGCACTGACATGTCAGGTGCCAAACAGGCACTGAGCAAACATTGCAATGCGAATGAGTCCCAGAGCCTTAGAGCAACTAAAGCATAAGCGGAACGTTTACACAAGGCAATAATATCCTGCACAGAACATCTTTCCATTTCCGTCTGGCAACTGAGTCATTAGATGTAAGTCAGTGACATGCCAGATGTTAAGTAAGCATTGAGCAAATATTCCAGTTCGGTCTGACTTAATTGATTCCAGCCATTACTTCTAATAACTGAAGCTGCACGTGGTTAAAAACAATCGCTTTTGCATATTATTATCAACATATTGAATTGTAGAAATAGATTTACTTGGTAGTCAATCATACTGTAGTACTCACTAATTTCAATCTTTAGATATTTCTACGCAAGCGACTAATTTGTATTTTGTTACATGAAAATATCACCTACATTAACTACCTGTATTCAGCAGGCCACTAAATTAATCCACTCCTTAAAAAAATTCCACAGAGATACTCTAATATTATCTTTTTTCAAGTAAATTTATTCCCGCTATTCAACAAAAATGCAAGTCTGTGTAATAGGGTCAAATATACACAAAATGTTGGTGCTATAAATCTTACTCAGTGATACATATGTGAGTCGATTTGTGCAATGAGTAGTTTCCGGCACTCAGACCAGAAATAAATATTTAGAAAAATTCACGAATTTTGCATTATATATACAAACATACAACAGCGAACAACGTTAAAACACTTTATTGATTACCACTAAACCGTTTCGTGTCTTTTAGAAAATGAATTTGTTGCCCTTAATAGAAACCGTTAAACCTATTAGAGAAAGGTATTTGCGAATCTACTGCCGAGACAGTTGCGTAAACATTTTTTGGTTTTCATATACTTTCAAGCCTATACTAATGACAAAGTCACAAGCCTTAGAACTAAGTGCAACAAGTTGGGATTTTCTGCTTCTAGACGCAGCTAAAACTTAAGTGTTTGCTTCTAAATTGGACAGAAGCAATTGTTCTGAACGGAAAGCTGATTGATTCGCAAAGCTACGTCCAGAAGCAATTTTGGACTAGTGAAACCCTTGATTTTCTTTCTTTCTTGCTTCCTTGCGTAATTATTAGTTTTGATTTAATATCTGTGAAAAATGCGATAAAATATTGCTCTATCTGCTTTATTATTCCGGTATACGATTCGGTTCCTTTTTTGACATTGAAGATTGTAATGTAATATTTTACACAGTATGTACATGGCCCCTGATAATGAAATGATGATACCTCACAGTGTCACACTACCAGTAGAATATGCATGATTCCTGAGTATAAATATATTATGTTTGTTAGTGTCATATTCGGAGTCATATACCCAGTAGTATGTGCATCACCCCTGATCATGAATAAATAATACTTGTCAATTTCCTATTCCCAGCAGTGTATCCAGCAATCCTGATCATGATACTTTGTATTAATTAAGTGCAACAGATTCATTTGTAAAAGACATAAAACAATTTAAAGGTAACCAGTAAGGCGTTTCCACGCTGTCCATTTTTTAAGTTTGTTTATATATAGCAAGTTTCATTTTAAAGTTTTGTTTAAGGTCTTTTTCTTAACACTTATTACTATATAAACGGGTTACAAGCATGTTCATCTTACCGATGTTTACTTTGACTCACATTAAGGTGTGGTAAACAGTATATGAAAAGCTATATACTGAAGAAGAGTGCCTGTAATTAAACGTCATATATATATACATATATATATATACATATATATACATATATATACATATATATATACAGTCAAAAATGTACGTATCGGTTCAGTGAGAACGGACAGCATTATGATGCCGTGAGTTCCATAAAACTGTCACAACCATAAGCACGTTACACACCGATGCTTCAATACCAGTGGTAGATTGACACTTTGAATGCAGTAAAACGGCTGTTTACAACCTGTGGAGGTGTTATCATTACACAGAATACCTCAGAATATGCCGCACCTACGCGTTACTAAACCTCTTTGAATCGGCGTATCCGAAAAATGCACCTTTGTGATCGCTTTCAAAGTACATGCAAAACCGGTCATTACGAATCCGTTCGCACATATGTTACTGAGTTTTGTAACACCAAAATCTTGTGACTATTTGACCCCTAATATGCTCATTTGCATTTGCATTTTGTTGTTTATTTCTGTTGAAATTTTAAAAGGAACTGATTAATTTGGTTACTAATAAATATACTTAAGCTTTCAGTGTAAACTTCAATGTGTCCATATTTTTACTTACGGGTTAAATAAGTCGCTTGAGTGTGATTACCGAAGGACTGAAATGAAGATTCTATCATTTCTTTTAACTAACAACAGGATAATTAATGAACACTACTGTGTGACTGACTGCCAAGTGAATGTGTAATTCAGTTTAATTGTGGATAAAAGTGCACATAAGCGTTTATTCTTCACCAAGTGTAGCCTCCGTCCTAAATACATAACATTCAGAAGGAATACTGCCACCCTCACTTCGAAGAGCATCTATCACCCTGATGCAGATAAGGGGTAAAGACTCTGAGGTTATTCAGAACTGGAGAGCAATCTCCTCATTAAATACAGATTACAAGATATTATCGAAAAGTCTAGCTAATAGAATCTCCCCATTCTTAAATAAACTAATAAATGAAGATCAAATTGGATTTATAAAAGGAAGATACATAAGTGAAAATATTCAGACCTATTAAACTTTACTGACAATGAACGAATCCTTGATTTACTCCTTCAAATAAATTTTGAAAATGCATTTGACAGTTTGGAATGGAACTTTATGCTGAAAGTATTTAAAAAATAATTTTGGCCTGGAACTTATATCTTGTATATCTTGGATTAAGCTATGCTACACAGATATTTCTAGTGCACTAATGAATAATGGCTATAGCACCGGGTGGTTTGAATAACAAATGGGTGTGAGACAGGATTTCGGTCTTTTCTGTATACTCTTTGTCCTCGCAGTCGAGTTCATGACCCAAATGATACGAGACAATGACAAAATTATAGGCTTAAATGTCGAAAAAGTGAATTTAAGTTAACTCAATTTGCTGATGACACGACAGGTATTTTGGATAGTATTGAATCAATCCCAGACTTTTTTCGAACGCTAGAGAACTTCGCAAGCCAGTCAGGCCTTAAAAATAACAAAGATAAAACTTAACTGATATAGCTTGAACCTTGAAAAAAGAGAAAAGATGTTTATGCTTTAGAAGTGTACCGAAACTGCTTCAACATGCTTGGAATCTCTCTTGGATATGATCTTAAAAATGCAGTTCAAAATATTAAACGACATACTAGCCAATAACAAAAATGTGAAAAAATCAAGAATTAAAATTGAACTGAATATTATTTAGAATAAGATAATTTTAACCTGTTCATAAATTGTCCTAAAACAGTGAAAATAATACGAAAAGCATGGCAACTTCTTGGTTTTAAAAGCTTTCACTCTAAAGTTTCTATTAGGATCTCTTAACAACGCTAAAACCTTATCTTTCTTGTTTTAAAATATCGAATATGGGATACCCGATTTAGCAATTTAGCCTTTAATCATTCGGCCTTCATGCATGATGTAAACATGTATATGCAAGTAGATAAGATTAGCTTAGACGATGATAAATATCATGGGAAATGGGGATCTTGGTCGATCATGGACAATTAAAACTAACAGATCTTACTTTTTTCTTGTCATGTTTAATGTATACCTACAGTAGTCAAACCATATGCACGTTTCGAAAAACCCTATGACACTTCTGCTCACTTTTTGTATTCCATGTCTATTTTTTGCCAAATGTTTGTTACATCGTAGATGCAAGTGAATCTATAACTATATGTTAAAATAATTGCATTATTGTGTGGGTGCTGCGACACCTAGTGACGTGTAAACTGTGTGTCTACGAAAGGTTGCTGAAAGGTGTTTGGTGTCAATGTGTGAGTGACTGATGTGACGTACAACGTCTTCTTTTTCAAGAAAAATAAAAAAATGTAGGCTCTATTATTAGAACTAATAGCATCAGTTAAGCTAAACTGAACTAAAAAGTTGCTTAGTGAGCGGCATTATTGCACAATGTCAATTGTCGGCTTAGTTGCTCAAAGACTCCAGGAATCATCCACAGCTCAATGTTTGGTCATGCCTTCTTAACACTTGGCAATTAACTGGCTTACAACTCGAGGTACCAGATCGATAGTGATATTGTCAAAAGTTGAGAAAATAATACACCAGTTTCTGTTTCTCGTATTCACTGCTGAAATTCATTTTCTTAAATGCAGTTTAAATATATAAGCGACAGAATACAGTACGTTAACATAATAGTAACCTGTACTTTATCGGGGTTATTAAATAAGTTTTGAAGCCTTGTGCCTTGTGGTGAGAACATCTGGTGTTTGATATTTTCCAGAGTTATTGCTTATGTTAATGTCACTCCACATCGAGTGACTTGCAACGGATACGATAACAGGCAATTCATATCTATGTTATGAGCATTTCAAAAATATTCTTCTCGTGATAAAACAATAACAGACCATTTATTTCTATGTTTTGAGCATTTCATCAATTTTCTTCTCGTCGTAAAAACTGTCACGAAATAGGATATCATTGTTTATATCACTGCCGATAAATTGATGCATTGTTCAACTGAGGGTCTGACGCTGAATCTTGAATCTGGTTCTCACTTAGATTATTGAGTATCTTATTGAATTTTTTCCATTATATCAAAATTTCTCTCGCTGCTCATTTTCAGCATAGAATAATTAATCAGAGCAAATTTTCAAACTCACTTGTACATGCCAAACATTGTGCACACACACTTCTTAATAAAAGTGTCTGTCTAGTGGTCTCTCTCTCTCTGATTCCAGCAGCGTGAGTACCTCTAAGTGAAAAGGGGTTACAAGTTAAGAGGATGAAATCTACCAGAGGGCACACATTTTGCTAATTTCTTCAAAGTCATTGACACGCATGGCGATCAAGTTATATGGTCCACTCGTGAAAATGTGGAACTATTCAAAATGTTAATTGGTAATTTAAGCTTGGAAAGCTCGATATCACGATTCTTCGGTGGATTCGATATTCTCCGTACTAGCTGTCTTATTTAAACGTGCTATTTAGCAGAGCAAATATTACCCTGCTTTCCATCTGTCTCACTCTCAGACGTAATCGGCTCATTACGTTATGGAATTAAGTGCAAGAGCGCACTGATGGAAGATTGCTGCAATTTCAGATGATTTATGTGGGCTTCATATTTCTGTTACAAAAAAGGTATTTAAAATTGGATTTTAAAGGAATAAGACTATGCTTAACAGTTTTGGAAATCAAACTAATTTGCTGTGCTACTAGATAGCATACTTACTTCGTTAATAATTCACCAGACAAATGTTTGTTGTGAAAAAATATTTTTCAAAGTTATCTAGGCTTGCAACAGGAATGCAACAAAAAGAAAAGCATGGCAATTTTCATAATTTTTCATTCTAAACAACCAATGCTCTCAGCCAGTGCTTTAAGGCGCTCCTTAATATGATCTCAAGAGGGCCGTGGAAACTACTGATTTGCTAAAAACTAAGCTCCTATTTTAGATGCTCAAAAGGACTCGAAATCATTCGCTTCACAGTAATTGCACTAGGGTGCACTGGAAACAAAAGGTTGTCACACTTTATATATTTAGAAGGGAATTTTTTTCATGACAACGCATGTGATATTTTTCTGTATCTTTGATTTTTATAGAGTGCAGGATAGACTGTTTGTGCTTTACGTGAACTTGTTGTCAATGTAATCCATTACAAGGGTAATTACACACAGTTTTATGGCTATTTAAGTGGCTACTGTTACACCTTCGTCACTGCAGAAATGACAAATTCTTTTCTTAAATCACCATGTATTGTTTTCCCCTGTTTGCTCTCAGTATTTATTCTGCGGCTCTGCAATGTATGTATTTTTATTTAAAGCAAATAAATAAAAGATCAATTAGTTATTTTAAATCAATAAATTCAGTAAAATAGTGTCGTGGCTCTTGTTATCAGACATTTTTTAATACTGAAAAGAAAATAGGGGACAAATGACCTAGTAGATAGAGCCGAAATATGTGAACAATGCGTCAGCATTGTTATACAAAAACCGTATAACAATAAAGAGCAGAGTTTATTTTTGTCTGTTATTTGCCTGTCCATTAGCCTGTGTAAGAACAAGATTAACTCATGAGAACAGTTTATTTTATCTAAGAGTAACTTATAGATATACATTCTAATCCTAAATATACTTTTGGGGGTTTTCAGTCCACATAGTTTATTGAATTCGTACGATGAGAGAAATTTGGCTAAATAAAAACATGTTCTAAAAAGCTATCTTTTATATGGAATACTTGAAATGTTGCAAAATAATGATCAAGATAATATTTATTCGGTAATATTTATTCGATTTTTTTCTGAAAATTTGCAAGCCTTAATGCTAGAAATTTGGCGCTCCCAAGTCTAGCTGGTAATCGGTTTCCATTCTTCTGAAGCCTACAAGAGTAATTGTTCATTAAAAATGGTAATAGCCGTATATAAAGAATGCTAGTTATTTTATCTAATGTAACAACAGGCTTTCCAAAAAACAGTACTGTCTTTTATTCTGCGTTGACGCTAAATTTTACAGGTGTACATGCCTTCTTCACTTGTATAAGTCTATAGCAGCTGTACATCTATCGCATGGGTA
Organism: Protula sp. h YS-2021; assembly: GCA_949752745.1. Classification (NCBI taxonomy): domain Eukaryota; kingdom Metazoa; phylum Annelida; class Polychaeta; order Sabellida; family Serpulidae; genus Protula; species Protula sp. h YS-2021. The sequence goes on along the minus strand of OX457027.1, from coordinate 91,852,840 downwards.
AATCTCTCGGAGGTGTAAATCTCTCGGAGATGTAAATCTGTTGGTGTAAATCTCTTACAAGCTTAAATCTCTCACCGGTGGAAATCTCTCGGAGGTGTAAATTTTGTTGAAGTATAAATTCTTACAGGTGTAAATTTTTCATGGATCTCCAACAGATGTAAACCTCTATCATGTGTTCATCTCCTAGAAATGGGAAGTACATAGAGTTTGTAAAACAACTGATAGTGCAAGTGGTTCGGGTGTTTATTTAATTGTTGCTTTTAAGATAAAACGGCCATAGCAAAAGTCACTGGCTTTCTCACAAAGAATTTTATCAAAATTATCTCAGCTTTCTCACAAAATATTTTATTGAAACTCTCTGCCACTTTACTAACTTTAAAACGAAATATTGTGTTATTACAAGAAACATAGAATCTAGACATAACACAGCACATTGATTGTAGCTACTGTAATTTTCAGCTAATAGGGACATTCAGCCCAGGCAATGAAGTATAAGAGAGTCATATGGTGCAATTGCCTGAGCCAAAATTTAGAGACTCATATCCGGGTTCTATAAATGCTCGAGGTCTATTTTAAATATGCTGATGCAAATAAAACAAACTTTTCAGGAATGAGTAAGAGACATTCATTAAGGCTGATTTAAATAACAGCTTGATGTTATCAAGTGTTAACATGAATTTCAGTTGGATAAAGGATTCGATACAGGAATGATATTATATCGTTTTTCATTATCTCATTGTGCTTGCAAATCCGGCTAATTGATGAAACCTGTTACATCAGCTGTCAAAGAATTTAAAATTATGGCTCATGGGTTTGTCTACAAATCCCTTTTTGAAGACATAAAGCTTTGTACTACCAATGACGAATGTGTTTTATTCACACAATCTAGAACGTGACTATTTGTTATTTTTCATCACATTTCCATCTAATGTATTAAGTCGTGTAATAAGATCTGAGGGGAACATTTTGAAAAATATAGAATTTAAGGAATTTTACTCGTGTTTTTATGAAAAAAATGATGCATTAATACGATTATCAACATTACTATTCCAAAGAAATAGAAATATAAAATACTCTGAAGGCGTTTTAAAGGTCAGGTTTCATTACAATAGCTACTGTAAGACCATATCAAGATGCTAACGGGGAAACAACGTGTTTGTGAATCTCCAGGTATAAGTTTAGATTATATTCTATGAACTATTCGCTTGCTGTACTATCCTTTAGTGATCGCTACTGACAAATGTCCTTGAAAATATAATTTTTGTCAAGGCCCAAAAACTCAGCCACCCTTTACATTATCTTCTCATTAAAAGAATTTATCTGAATATGCTATTCATGGTTCAAAAACTAGCTTTATTTTCAATAATTTGAACATTTAATGCGTTTCATCACTCGTCAAAGCGCGAGAATAATGTTAAAATTGAAAAATAATACTGGAGAAAGGAAGTCATCTTAAGCTCATATTTTACTTCAGCCCATTTTCAAATATCCTGTTAGGGGAAGACCATATTACTTGTAGCATTGAGTATAAAGCTGTCTCGTATATTCTTACAATGTGCTAACTAATGGCTTTTTTGCTGTCATCTGGCAGTAAAAGAAGCTTTTCAAGATTCTTCTCGTGACTTCTGCTTCATAGACAAATGTGGAGCTTATGACCTGTCCGCGCAGTAACAACACCTCTTTTAAGGAATGTTTATGGACGGTTGCCTTTAAAAAATAGCAAGCGTATGGTCTGTCTGTCGTAGAATAAAGTACTCTGAAAAAAAACTCATCCTGCTTCTTTTAAGATAAATGTAATATATCACAAGAAACCTTTGTGTCTTTCCAATAACTTTTCTTCTACTGTCAATGACTTTGCAATATCGTAATAAGTTACTCATCGACGTCATAGTATGTAATTTACAGGCATGAATTTTGTTATAACAATGATAATGTAAAACATGTTTACACTTCGTTACTCCTGACTTGCTTAATGTCTCAATTTATTAATACAAATTATACAGTTTTGTACAAATAAAAACGTGCTGATCATAAAATATTCTTTTTACCAAAACCTGTTGGAGTAATAGTAATAGGCAAACTTTAGATTGGCTCCACAATGGAGTTTTCCATGAACCTTTGAAATAAAACAAACTTTCTAATATTTACTTTCATCTTAAATCTGAATAGAAAAATTTCTGCTAATGCGACTTGTATTGATTAGCTATATTTTAGACCGAGTTTACAAATGCCTTTTGCTTTTTATATTCCTTTACATCTTTTAACATTCCAATTAAAACTTTTTCCACAATTTTTTTATCAAAGTACGCTTTTGATATTGTCATTGTTTACCTTAGATAGAGAAATAATGCCAAGAAATAGAGAAGAATAAATAAACGAAACTAGCTAAAGTAGCGACAGCATGCCTCCAGGCTGTCCCATTACGCTTTTTGCAGCCATTTTAACGGAACATATGCGAAAGGCGATGGATTTGATAAGCATCAGCAATTAGTCAAATACTTCGTGTAACAGGCTCATCTCACAGCTCGGATGTCTGTGTTCTTATCTTGTTTCTTATCTTGTGACTAGAAATGAAGGATAGAAAATGATACTATCCAAGTCCTTGAAACCAAAACAACTGAAATATTGCTGATAAGGAAATCTGGCTGGACCTCTCAAATTACTTTTAAAAAGGAATGCAATTACTGGGTTGTCAGAAAACACATAGGAGTGATTTTCATTGGCCTCAAATGAGTCACTGGTTCTCAAAATAATGTAGCTAGGAAGCGGAGAAAGCAATCTACTGCTTTCAAACGTACTGTTTTTAGATCTTGCTTAAAATATTGAACTGCAGCGCTTTTCTGGTAGCTGCTGATTCAGTTTTTGTATTTATCTGTAATACCAAATAATCGTATAAAAAACAGTCAAAAAAGTGCATTGATAAAAACTTGTTTTGTAAGCAAACAAGTAAGAGTTGTTGCTTGAGAATTGATTAGAAAAAGTAGTAAGAGGCAGAACTCAAGAATTCTCCAGAAAGTAAATTAGCTAAAAGCAGTTTATTATAAATTGGGTTTTAGGGTGCCCTTTGTGGTTTAATGTGGGAGACTGTTGCATATCATGTAGGGTATACGTTTTCAAGCGATGTGTCTGTCGAGTAGGGTCTCTGTACCGGTAAATAAAGTCGTTTGGCATTAGCCAGCTTAATTACCCGTTTCAGTAATAGATACTGTGCTGTCACCAGCTCTTTGGAAAATCTAGAATAGGCTTTGTGCATCGGAATCAGTGATGCCCCTTCAACGATGACACGCAATTTTATACGTAATATATTCCCTCCTCTTGGGTGTATTTACGCCAAGGAGTACGTATAGTAATTTAAATGAGCAACAGATGCCATACAGCAGCTGGAACGTCTGGAGTGTGTTTTATTTGAAGTAAAATCATTGATTGGTTTTCTCTTCATGTTTTTCGGAGACATATCTGACTTTTTATAGGTATGTACAATATGTTTAAACCTTCTGTAATCTAATGTGTGGAGTGGTATTCTAATGTAATATGATGAGTGGCGGGCTAATATCCTTTGAGGAGTGGCACCCTAGGGTGATGTAAGGCGTGGAACTTTAATCTAAAAGTCAGTCTAATATAATATAAGGAATGAAACTGTTATGTAATATGAGTGATGACACTCTAATGTAATATAAAATGTTGGATTCTTATGTCATATAATGAGCGACATTATGACATACATAAGGCGTGGCACTCCAGTGTAATATAAGGAGATATATCAGCAGATGCGAAGACAGAGACTCACACCAGTATGGATTACAATGACTAAAAATACTACGGAACGATATGCCACTCATGGAAGCGTTCGATGTCAGTGATATAAAATAGGAAAGAGGTACACACTAGAGTACCGAAAACGTGATACAACGGCACCAAGAGAAAGTGAGATCTCATGTCAGCTCTACAAGTGCCCGATATTCGCAAAGTTGCTGTAAAAGTTGTTGACTGCTGTGAAACAAAGCTGAAGGATGCGTTTTAAAAAATAGCTGGACTCGAAACAGATTCCATCATGAAATAGAAGGAAAGATATATTCCTGATACCGAAGAAGTGACTAATAGAGTTAATGGCTAGAAAAATACATAGATATATTACTGATATATTAGCATAAAAACCAGCTGGTTAAAGAAGCGGAACTCAACAGGAATAACCTGACAGTTAAAAGACTTTATCTAGCAAATAAGTACATGCCACATAATCTAGTAGAAGAGACAATGAGAAGCTAAAGAATAGTAGTCAATTTCCAACAGGTAATAAGGACGTACTGAAATCCTATTCACCTAGAAGACAAACTTCGTGGCATGAAAAGAAAGAACTATTATTCTTAACACAATATCAGTGATATTGAACCTTACAGCCATCTACATTATGATAAAGATATGAAGCGAAGAATGCAGAGGGCCAGAAAAAAGCGGCAAACGACAAGATTCACTGAAGGTATAGCGGTGTCGATGGTTCTGCGTAGATACAATAAATTGGTGCATGAATGTCAAGACTGTGAAGGTTAGCGCCTTATTATCATTATCGATAGAGACAAGGACGATAGCAACAATCTATGAGCAATCAGAAAAATGCCTTGGAAAATGTTGAGTTGATGGAAGCCAGAGCTAGAAAGCACATTCGGCATTGGTTGGAGTTTTCTACAATTAGACTGTACAGCAAATTCAGATGTCGGCAGTTGCCATAACCACCCATTGCAGAAGAGTTTAAAGTGAAGGTTCGCTACCAAATATAAATCCAGGACTTCAATGATCATGTTGTCACTATGCATATTGAAGCTAAACCCAGCGCGCTACAGATTGTAACACGATGTGTAGCTTCATAAGATCTAGAAAGGAGATAGAGTTAAAAACATTTATTATAATTTTTTGAAACCTTGAGAGATCAACAAACAAGTAGCATGCGACGAGAATCTCGTTTTAGCAACACGTCTTCTAAAACAAGCTGATTCTAGGCGGCACCAGGGAAGATATAAGCCTTTTAATAAAATTACATGGTGTGAGAGAGCTAAGCAAGTGTTGGGCGCACTTTGTGAAGAGCGAGCAGATTGCAAGAGCAGTATACGTCACTGTCTCGCCTTAAATTCTGAATATCTTTGCAAAGCCAGCGCTCGTCCAGATAGATATTAAAAGGACTAAATTTAAGCTCTATGGGCAAAAGCCTTAAACCATTGCTAAAAGCTGAAATCATTAACGGGGGCAGGCGACGTGCTGCTTACGCATGAAGTGGGTGGGTAGTGGTATTGCTCATTTCAGACAAAAATGTCCCGTCAGTTGTTTGCAGGCGTAAATCGTTCTTTACATGTAGCAGTCATTCTGCTTCTGGGAAATGCTCACACATTGGGTTGTCCGTTGTCACCACATCGTGCTTGAAACTGCTTGACCTAGCAGCCAGCAGTTGCGAAGTTTAAGGGTGAAAGGATAGCTCATAATAAATATATTAGATTCAACTTAAATTTACGTCAAGAATCACTTTGATGTAGTACAATGTGATTTTGTGTGCAACACTTCTTTCATTATAAATGCTCAAACCAATTATTTGGGGAATAAGCGTCTCTTTCCTTTTAAAATATTTGGCGTTAGGGATCACTCCATGTCAAAGCTATCAAAGTAATGGATTGGTAAAGTAAGTCACAAAAAGTGGGATTTTGTTTCTTGCCTTTTTTTTAAATAGAATTGTGTGCTATTGGTGGTTTTGGGTTTCTTTAGGTTTTGCTTAAGAAACAAAAAAGCAGTTTGCAGTTAAATGAAGTCTTGCATATAGGCACTGACTTACTCTTTACACAGGTAACGAATTCTCAGTTTTCAGTGAAAACTGGCTTTATCAAGATTACGCACGGTAATCATCTATTTGATATTCATGTAAGCGATAAGTCAAAGCAGAATCTTTGTCTTTTGTTCAACACAAGCTATTGGGTAACCCTAGGAAAATCCACGGAACTTGATTTTTGTTCAGAGTTGCTCTTCAAAGAAAAACGGGGGAGGGGGAGTGATTGGGAGTATCTGAACCTCCTAAAACTAGGAGATTGTCAGGTTATTATAAACTATTTGTGTTACAGTTGTGATATGTTTCCTATTCTTGTACCAAAATGCTTACTGAAACTTGGCAAAAGGTTGGAGGATGAAGAAGAATTAAATGCAAAAGGAAACTGGATTAAAGATAACTGTATTGATCTGTTTAAGGAAACAAAATTAACTATAGTTAGAATGTATTTATCCCATAATTTGATTTACTTGATTAAACATTTATTCAAAAAAACACTATAATTATTTTTGGATTCTGCATTTCGTCTCAGTCGTTTCCCAGGAATCACAGCAAAACTTACACATTTCTCTTAGCAAAACTTCAGAATTTAATCTATTCCTTTGTATGTTATTATCGCTCTCTTTTATGGTTACACAACAATCTCTGCCACAGCTATGGATCACTGCCTATTGTCAGTCCCAGCCACCGCGAACGATCGCTTCTTCTAAGAGCCACAGATTTTTCTATATCATATACCACATTGCCTCTCAGATCACTCTCGATTGCAATTTGGTTAACTCATTATATTTTATTGATCACCATCTCTAAAAGCCACACATTGCTCCCCCTAACAGCTATGCGTTACTCATCATGCTAGCTATCCCTCACTATCTAACAGTCATGCATTGCTTTCTCTCACAGCATGGATCACTCAACATGATAGCTATCTTTCACTATCTAACAGTCATACATTGCTCCCTCTCACAGCAATGCATCACTCCATATCATAGCTATCGTTCACTATCAACAGTCACACATTGCTCCCTTTTCCAGCCATACAGCACTCCCAACCCTAGCTATCAATCATTCTATCTAGTAGTCACACGTTGGCCCCTCTTACCGCTATGAATCATTCCTTACCTATCGATCTCTTCTCTAAGAATTGCAGATTGCTCCCTCTTTTAGACACCCGCGAACAACAGCAGATCACTCCCAGTCAAAACTAATAACAAACTATAGAACACTGTTTGTCTCTTTCCTTCAAATATATTTCAACTGATCCCATACCGGTTCATGCTCAAACCTTTCTGCAATCAATCAAAGTTACAGTTTACACCTTAAGAACCGCACCATCATTGCCTCAAAAGCAGTAGATAACACTCTCAAAGTGCTGCAGATCATCGCTATGGTAAGCTAAGAGAACTGCATAAATCTCTATCAATACAATGTATCTCCTACGCTACAGGCAATGTCATCAATCCCTCTTGCAACCATAGGCATCCCCTTTTATAACGTTAAGTCACTGCCTATGATGGTTTATGATTACGTGCTCTATAAGCTAAGCTTCACTACCAAAATTAGCTTCTTATTTTTTGTATGAACACTAAAATTACTCAACAGTCTATTTTTTGGAAGTTTATGAATTTTTGGGAAAAATTCCATATCGCGTTAAATATCTACAATCTTCACTATGGTTTTTATGAATTTAGTTTGGTTATACTTTGTCATAAGCAGCATCAATTAAAATGCTTTTAAGTCGCCATATTCACTTGAAATACCAAAGGTCTAGTGAATTGATGGTGCATCTTACAATAATTTAAAATTTTTAATATTAACAAGTTTTTCTTTTCATTATGAACAATTTCAGATCTATTTATTTTAAAACGTGAACCCTGAAGCAAAACAGCTAAAACTATTATCTAATACTTTATCATAACACTCAACTGTATCACGAAATTTTGCGTTATCTTACTGCGTACTAAACTTTGTTTGCCACATTCCTTGGAACGACATAGGTATCAGCCAACGTGAAGCTTTGTGATAAAACTATTGCATCGACATTCTTGTAACGAAAGTTGCCGTATAACACACAGGTGGCGTCACAGTTCGAGACGAATCATTATTATTATTATTACTATTATTATTATTATTATTATTAATATTAATATTATTATTATTCTAATATAATTACGTCCTATAAACAATTTGATATCGCAGTAACATAATATGTTTTCACAAGAATTCTGCCCATATGCCTTTACAAAAAGGCATGTTTTCAATTTCACCTTAAAAAATAAGAGTTGGTGCATTTTATAGGTTGGGGCGGTTCATTCTATAAAATTCCACCCAAATACTGGAACGCACGCTGACCGAATGGGCGCATGTGCCGGATAATTTCCAAAAAATTCTGAGGGCACGATCTCAATGTTCTAGCTGGCTTATAAGGTACGACATGATCATGCAGGTGGGGTAGTACAATCATTCCTAGCCTTATTTACAAGAGTTAATGTCTTGAACTGATACCTGTCTCTCATTGGTAACCAATTAGTATGGGATAATATGATCTTTTGGAGGCACACATGCACTAACCCTAGCGGCTGCGTTCATGATCATTTTAGACGTTATATTCCACCTTTTGGTAGTCCAGTAAACAGGCTATTGCAGTAGTCCAAACGTGATATTATCAACGCATGGACTAATTTCTCTGTAGCTTCATGGGTCAACATATTTCGTATTTTCCTGATCCAGCCAAGGTACATGAAAGATACTTTCCTAAGCTGTGTTATGTGGTGCTCGAAACTCAGATTTCAGTCAAAATACACTCCAAAATTGCGAACTACTGGCAGTGCGGGAATTATTTCAGTGTCAAGATGTAGATCTTGTATATTGATAAACTTCGCGTTTCGTGTTTCTATGCAAAGATGATGAATTCGGTTTTATCGCAATTTAGTTTTAATCTGTTTGAAAACATCCATCACGATGAATCACCTATACCTTTTTCAAGATCACGTACAGCCACTATTTGCGGTTCATCTGACTTTGAATCGCACGATTTTCCTATTTGAGCGTCATCAGCGTAATAATGATAGTAGCTCTAGTTTACGTATGAGTCTACCCAGAAACAATAAATAATCACAACAGCGGCGCTTCGAACTCATCTGTGACCTTGAGGCAATGAACAGTCTAAAGTTGTTTGGTCGGAGTATGTACCATCAACGCAGACGCGAATCGCTCTGTCACTAAGATACGACTGTAGCCAACTAAGTACATTGTCACTGATGTTGAATGCTGTGATCGACAGTATCGAACGCTGCACTTAGATCAAGCATACCGAGGAAAACTGCCCTTCCATTATCCAACTCCTTCAAAATGTCATTGCAAACCCTCAGCAAAGCAGTCTCTGTGGAATGCTTTGGCTTATACTCTGAATGGAGAGGATCAGCAAGACCATTTGCATCAATATGTTGAGCTATTTGGCGATTTGCTGCTTCCTGTATGAGCTTTGAAATGTAAGCCAAATTCGATACCGCTAGATAACTCTGCGATAAAATCGATATTGTTTATATATTTGTCCATATGGACTATATCGGTCCGTATATAGGTCATGCTTTAATGTTTATAGCAAGATTAATGACTTAATGATTAACTCAAACAAGTGCAAAACTGGTAGATCTGTATAGACCTGAAAGAGCAGCACAGACCTAACAGATCCCCGCACAGCCCATACACGGGCACAAACGTGATAGACCTGTACAGCCTGATAAACCTGTAAGCCCATAAACAGGTACAAACGTGATAGACCTGTACAGCCTGATAAACCTGTAAGTAACTGATTAACCTGTGCAGCCTGATAGATCTACACAGGACTGATAGACCTAAGGGCCCTAATAGACAGGCCTGCAAACAACCCGGTATATCTTGCGGACTTGACAGACAGGAGAGAGCTTATAGACCTTTACAGATACAATAGACCTGAAAAGTCTGTAGAGAGCTTATAGACCTTATACACCTTTACAGATATAATAGACCTGAAAGGTCCTGACAGAAATGCACAGATCAATTAAAACAGTACAGTCATGATAGACTTGTAGAGAACTCATGTACCTTACAGACTTGATAGACCTGTACAGATCAGGGTCCGTTTTTGTCAATGCTTTGAAAGTATAAGAATGCAATATTCTGTTATTTCGATTACTCTTTATTGAAGAAGCATATCTCTGCTAGACAAAGTAGATCCTTTAGAGGGCAAAATAAATTGTACAAAACCTTTAACAATACGGTGTATTAGTTTTTATACACATTTGAGCAGACTTGTTGTTTACATGAATATATGTTTTTAATCGTTTAACTGTTTTACCAATTGGACGGTATAGAAATCAACCCATTATTCTGCAATACAATTTGTTACGTCAGAGATTGTTGTGAGACTTGATGTGTGACGATTGGTGTGAGAGTTGTGCAATTAGTGACACTTTGGGACTCGTAAACAGTTTTCTGAGCCTACTGCAAAGCATTGTGACTAATATGTGTTTTTTCGCCGATGAAAAGAACTCTAATGCCATGAATCTTTCAGCGGCATCACTGATCATTGCTGTTTTTGTGGGGGTGGAGGCTGGAGTAACTTGAATCTGACAAAAAAGTATGGAAATAAAACCGAGTATTGTTTTCAAAATACAAGGCTGAAAAACTGTATGAAAATAAATAGAAAATAATCCCTGTTTTGTTTTGTGAGTTTTGTTCATGAAACAAAATATATAATGCAAAGCTCCTTCTTTTCACCTCCTTTTTGTCACTTGGTACGTGGCACTTTTTAAAAGAAGTAATATCGGTTACAGAATTATTGAAGCAAATAGTTGCATGCCTAGAAATGATTTATGGAACTCAATTACATTTTTTATAAAAAGTAATGATAAAAAGTTAGTATGAGCTCACTTTCTAATGCACAGTGTGGGTAAAAAGCACAAAGTGAAGCTGCGTTTTGTGAGAGGGTAGGAGGAGAGGGAGTGGGAGTACTGAATAAAAATTAGCCCCTCGCAGAACCTTAAATGAAAGTAGCATTCCGAGTATAGCCATAAAATTACTCCTCCGCGTACTAGTTCACAACTACCTGCCCTCTCTCGCCCAAAAACATTATTGTCATGTATATTTTTACATTAATTCTTTTACCGAATTTTCGTAAAATTAAAAGAAAGAAACTCAAAACCTAAAGATTTGACATTTAAGCATAATTTAATAAAACGCGAGAGGAAGCTTTTATTTTATCCAGGAGTTTCAATGTACAAAAGATATAAAATTTTGTCATTTATAGTTATTGGTTGATTTCAGATGTCAGTGTTTTTGATAATAATTATGAATCTATTGGCATCCTTGATTTTTAGCATAGATTTTGTAAATACATGCATTTAGGCGTTTCACTTTTGAACGAAATAAGCTAAGAAATGTTGCTCGTTGTTGCTAGAAATATAACTTTTAGATCTTATTTTAATTAATTTGATTTATAACCGATCAATTTGTTTTATAAAAAAAAAAAATACCATTCATACCTTAGGGCTCTCTTTCTTAAATTATATAAAATAATATAAACAAAATAACATGGATAAATGTTTTTTTTGTAAAAACAGTCTAATATTGCTGATTCTATATTTAGTCTTGTAATGAATGCACTATTGGAAACGGAAATGTCAGATCCTATTTCAAATTACATTATTAAACAGAAACTTCCTGGTACATACATTTTAACCAAATTCTTGTTGCATCCACCACATTCAGCTCTAGAAATAGCCCTTTAAGAAAGTAATTCACCAAGCGTTTGAGAAGCTGCTCATCAGGTGATAAATTTTATAGTACTTTATTGCAATACTGTATTCAATTTATTACATACTAGAGGCTGATTCATTCTCCTTCTCCCTCATAACTCCTTAATGCGGTAACCAATAAAAGTGTCTTGTTGATGTTTTATATAAAAATATCCTTTAATGTGTTATAAAAATTCAACCCCAATGGAAAGACCAATGATTAGAGAAACAACGCGTAAAGAGGTTCGTGAGCTTATGCTGTTTCCTTGAAGAAAATCTGAAAAGCATCCTACTTGGAAACTTGGACAATTCCCGGATCTGCAGATGTTGTCTTCTATTCTGGTGTTCTGAAAGCCTACAGTCACCCAACCAGGCATTAACCTCCCTGGGCACTGCTTTACTGCAAACTACAAACATTCGAAAGCCGCACTACTTAGGTGAAGAGGGCAGGTCATGACACTGTCCTCCAACATTTCTAAAGGGGAACTGTAATTTATTTACTGGTGTTAACATGTAGGTATAAGGCTGGGTAGGATGGGCTGAAGCCCAAATTGTGGCTAAAATCAGAAGTCAATAACTACCAACCACGCCTACACCGGCTTGGTCGAATGTTAGAGGCAAACGTTCTAAATCATAACTAAACGTTCGAGCTGGTGGGACCCGTCGGTATTTACGTGAAGAGTGCTAAGTCGTGACACTTAAAATAGTGTCTGTTAATTTGAAGGGTCATTCCTCAGACCCATCGACATGTTCAAGGAGGAAAAATGTTTAAAATATGTTTTTAGGAATGTTTGACTACATCCATCAACAAATAAAAATTTAAACATTACAAAGTGATTGCTCAGTGTAAATTTATGTAATGAGAAGAATTTCAGGACATCATAAATTAGTGCTAATTAATTACCTGTGATTATAAATAAGTCAATATAGTAAATGATAACATAACAAAACCATTTAACAGAGTTAAATATCTTGAATTAAATGCTGGAATACTAAAAGTACAATTTGAAACAGCATTGGAAATTACTTCAAAATATTAAAAGTAAAATGAAACTGAAAAAGCTTCGTCAAGTACAGAAATACTATCTTACATGTCAGTGGCTACTTTTAAATTAAATAGGCTCATTCACACCACGGGTTGGGTTAACTTATGTTGTAAGTGTGCATAGAAATTGAGCTTTGCAACCTTTAACAAATTTACAATTTCTGTGATAAAAGAAAATACAGGAATTTGAAAGTGTATAGTGGAGGCAAAAAAAATAACCCCAAACTTGTAGGAATATTGAAGTCTACACTGCCAATCGTAGTCTATAAAATACAGAGCCTTCATTAAAAAACGACCCCAAACTCGTGGGTATATTGTAGTCTACACTGCCAATCGTAGTCTATAAAATACAGAGCCTTCATTAAAATACGACCCCAAACTCGTGGGTATATTGTAGTCTACACTGCCAATCGTAGTCTATAAAATACAGAGCCTTCATTAAAATACGACCCAAAACTCGTGGGCATATTGTAGTCTACACTGCTTATCGTAGTCTATAAAATACACGACCTTCATTAAAATACGACCCCAAACTCGTGGATATATTGTAGTCTACACCGCTAATCGTAGTCTATAAAATACAGAGCCTTCATTATAATACGACCCCAAACTCGTGGGCATATTGTAGTCTACACTGCTAATCGAAGTCTATAAAATACAGAGCCTTCATTAAAATACGACCCCAAACTTGTGGGTATATTGTAGTCTACACTGCCAATCGTAGTCTATAAAATACAGAGCCTTCATTAAAATACGACCCAAAACTCGTGGGCATATTGTAGTCTACACTGCTTATCGTAGTCTATAAAATACACGGTCTTCATTAAAATACGACCCCAAACTCGTGGGCATATTGTAGTCTACACTGCTTATGGTAGTCTGTAAAATACACGGCCTTCATTAAAATACGACCCCAAACTCGTGGTTATATTGTACTCTACACCGCTGATCGTAGTCTATAAAATACAGAGCCTTCATTATAATACGACCCCAAACTCGTGGGCATATTGTAGTCTACACTGCTAATTGGAAATAAAAAAAATATTAAAAATAACAATTTAGTTTGATTATACCATCTTTTTTGCACAAAATCTACCGAAATATCACATTGCTTATCAGACATTCCGACATTGCCTCTACGATCGGAACAAGACAATCCGAGATTGGCTGTCCTTACAACTATTTTTAAAACTTGCACAATATTTTTTTCCCAAAAGAAAAAAAACTAAGAAAAATTCTTGACACAAAAATCTACTAATGAATTATATATAGATCTAATTACCTGTCTGGTACATGAATGCATCTACTTTGGCAGGCTGTGTGCTATTTTTGTAAAGAGCGAGCTTGGGGAGTAGTCACGGGATTCAATTCTCTCAGCAATAAGTGAATCTTATGACATGTTATCTCAGAAGATTTAGAAATGTGCAGCAGAAAAGGCCACATTCCGTGTGTTTATATTGTGGCACCGTTACGCAGAGTTAATTAAGATTTTTAGCTTCACTCGAAAAATATGACTTGGCATGGCTTGAATTAAAGTTTTGGGTCGTGCAGCAAAACAGCAACAGTAATTGGACGGTAACCTGTATGCTCAATTGGGTCAGAATGCACTGCCATTCAAACAGTGTACTCATGGGTATAACTTCTGAAACACTTCGTAATATGTACATCAACCATCACATCGCCAACACGTCGACATCATGTCATCATATTGACATCACGCCGTCATCACATTGACATGAAGTCATCATCACATTAACATCACACCACCATAACATCACCGTCACATCAGCAACAGCCGTCACACAGACCTTACGTCATCCCCACGTTAACATCGCGGCTCAGTGAGAAGATAGCTCGGATTTTATGGAAGCAACTGACAACTGAAAATGACTGACAAGCGATAAAAACTTATAGTTTCCGAATCCAGCTTAAATACGATAAATTACCGTGACATGAACTATCATCAGTCTCGGCACTGAAATCAACTAAACTGATTTTATCTCTAACTGGGTCCCCATGAGATCAAAAAACAATGGTAAGTATGAGTGTCATCAGCGTTATCTTAAAAATTGAGGTGCTAATAGCTAATCTACACATTATGGTCTGTGCCTTGCTTGTTTCCCATAGTTTTAAGCTGCTTTTCGAAGATCAAACAAAATTAAATGCTTAAGTTGGGTCGGCTTTCCTCCTGTAATAATGGTAATGCAATTTATTTCATATTTTTACGAGCATTTACTCAACTCCATTTGTAATACCGTGTGGCATCTCCTAGATCTAGTTTCCCAGAATGATCAAATAAACTGTCGATCAAATAAGCATATTTCATTTATAAGTGCTGATAAACAACATGAGAAATTGCCCATATCATATTTATTGGGTTATCTTTAGATTAATCGTTCTCGTCTACATGTCTGAAAAGTGGGTGATATCAGATAGAAACACAACATCTCGTTGGTGGTTTGATATGTATGTAAATTAAAGCGTTAGCGGTGGCCTGTCACTTGATTTCCCTTTTGTAGAGATGAGGTATTCAGTTTCAGCGCCCACTACAGTTGTCAATGCCAAAATTAAACGGTGTTTTAGATTAAGTTTATAAGTAAATATATTCCTTTAATATACAGTTATATTTACTTCAATGGGGTTATCATGCAAGAATATAGCCGTTGTTAAAATATGCATTATATATATAGTTATGTTAAATTTAATTCGGTCATGGTGGCTATCGTAATGCAAGTAAGTATCCATAAGTATCATAAAGTCTCAGTAAGTATCAGTGAGTAAAATTAAGTATTTTAAGACAAAACAACAGGCGTTTCAATATTAACAACATTAATCTAAAAATAATACTTGAAGATATTACAATCACTCTCAAAGCCAGACTCAATGCAAAAATCATTGCTTACTACTCTTGGGCAATGTTGCCTTTAAAACGATAACACTTTGCAACAATAACAGGTTACAACGATACAATTTACGACAACAACAGCTCACGACAACAACAGTTTACGACGATAACATTTCACGTGGAATTGACTCTTATCACTAAATAATATAAAATATTTTGTTGGAAACGAGAATGGATTTGTCAATCAACATCGAGGTCATTTTTATTAATAAAATCAGGAGATTATTAGATTCTCAAAATGAAAATTTCAAACACACGAGATAAATAATCACTTCGAAGCAGAAAAAATGGAAATTTCCAATACATGTATATCCATTTAGGTTGTCTTCCACAAATCTTCAGCGGTGTTTGCTTAAGTAGTAATGATTACCTCATTACAAGATCCACTTCAGCCATAAAATAAAAACATTTGATGTTTAATCAGATGAGGCAAGTTGATGTGGGAAACTTGGTGAAATGTGAATCCTTAATGGAAAAATGTTGCAATAAAAATTCTGTAAAGATACAGAAGTCTAAAAAAGCAGTCTCGCTAAACTTCCGATTTCCTTCAACCGTCACACCATCCCTCCCCCTCTCTCCCCCTTTCTCTCTCTCTCTCTCTCTTTCTCTCATTCCCTCCATCTCTCACTCAATCACTCACTCCCTCCCCCTCTCTCTCCCCCTCCCTCCCTCCCTCTCCCCCTGGCACTGACACACTCTCTGTCGCTCTGTCTATCTCTCTTGCCCTCTCCATCCCTCTGTCTCCCTGTCTCCCTTCCTCCCTCTCCCTCCCTCCCTCCCTCCCCCTCCCTCTCTCCCTCCCTCCCTCCCTCCCTCCCCCTCCCTCCCTCCCTCCCTCTCTGCCTCCACAGTTAAAAGTTTTGTCTTTTGCCATTGCGGTCCTCATATATAACCCAACGGCTCTATCCGACTTTACATGAAAGCCCCTAGGATATTGCATGTAAATATTTCTACCAGCTTTTCTTTCAATGATGTCAAGTGGTGCAAAATGAAAAAAACACCTTATTGCTTTATATCCAGGTTTCTTTCTTGTTTTTGTACATATATTTTAATGCCTGTTCTCTTTTTTTATTAATTTGCTCTTTGTTTGCTGTTTGCTTTTTATTAATTTGTTTGCTCTAGTTTTGTATTACAATATGTTTGTTCTCTTTCTTACTGTTTTATTTCGTCGTTCCTTGCATTAGATTTTCATCTCTTGTTTACCTAACCTAAATTAACCAGGCTTAAAATAGTTCTGAGATAATTGTAGTCTATGAGCTGGCCATTTACGTTCACTGATTAAAACCTAAGTGACAAGTCCTTCCTTGGCATTACTAACGAGATCATTGCGCATTGTGGCCATACTGTTCTGCTGGGCAGTTGTTTAATATGCACCAATATCGTTTGAGTGAATACAATACAAATAAACTATTAGATTTCTAATAAATGCGCAATGCACCTGATCTACTGTTATACGCATGATGTCTCTATGATGTAATGTGCCTTATTTACTTATTAAGCTGCGCAGTACAGGGTCGTACTGCATCAGTTAAAATATGCAGTGCAGGGTCGTGCTGTTTCAATATATATGTGCAGCGCAGAGCCTTGCAGTGACATTATATATCAATTGAAATACGCAATGTAAGATCAACACTAAAACACGCAATTTCGAAAATGTAAAAGTAGATTAATTATTTAAATACCAGAATTATATGAACCTTAAATTAAATGTCTTGCAATTGCTAGATACAGAAACGAAAGCACGATCAAGTCAATATAATTTGTATAAATAATTAGTTATGTAAAATGTAAAAAAAAGCAAATGATATTCCAATCTAATTAAATCTTTATTTGTGTTGCTTATTCACAACTGATCTAAAATGGCTAATTTATTATCGCGATTGATTACCAGGATCACGCTGTGTCCAGGGCCTTCTATATGTGGCATACATTGGTGACTCTTCAGTGCAGCATCACTGGGCTGTCTACATCAACTACACATTAATACAAGAAGCACATTTGTGACTCTTAAGGGAAATATAAGTGGGTCGTCTGCATTAGATGCACACCAGTACAAGATGCATAGTTGTGACTCCAATATCAAATAATATAATTATACTTCTTTGACATATATTGGAGATTGTCCAACATAATACTATTTGAATGGCAATGTTATAACTTCTCCTTTGACGGCGTCTGATCGACATTTATATTGCTACAATTCGCTGCGCTGCGCTGCGTCTCCCTTCGCTGCGTCTGATTGGCATGTAAAACTTACACTTTTTCATAGCGGAAATTATCAAAATTCTTGCTGGGTATGTGACTAAAAAATTTATTCCTCAATGTGTTGTTAAGGATTGCATTTATGAGCACTTTAAAATTAAGAAATTGCTAGACTAATTAAGACACAGCGATACAAGAAGGGGAGGTTAACATAAATGTTACTAAATAGTGACGCTTTGTCTCTTAAGGTCTCTATAACGAGACTCATAACTTTATATTTGTTGCCTGCATCGGTTGCTGCTTAGTGTCACTCATTGACGCTTACACAGGACAGAGTCACGCTGTTCTTTTGCTTTCTCTTTTTGCCCAATATTTTGCAATCAAATAAAATAAATAGGCTTAACAAATTAAAATGATAGAATTCTATTTTGAAGCATACACAAATTGGCTCAATACCCCCAGGTCTAGATTGTTATTGCTATTATGTTGGTTTAAAAATCATTGCTCTGAAGGAACATTAATCACTGCTCGAATATTGTCACTTTAAACGTTTTATTGACGTCGTTTAATAATTGTAGATTTAGAGTCCAGTATTCAAATATTTTTGATAGACTGAGCATATCACAGGATAGAACGCAAAACACAAAATCTCCCACTTTCGTACTTGAAATAAAGCCTAGTGAATAAGAATAAGGGGTTCAGTTGCTGTTTTTACTAAGATTTAATGTCATTTCGTGCTGTCGTCTGCCCAAACAAATCACTTTAATCACATGCAATGGGCATTATTTTGATTAATTGTTTTTGTTCTTGTTTGCGGTTTGGCACGTCACGTGGGTTCAGCCCATTATATTGCTGATATTTCGTGGGTATTTACACCAACCCGCATGTTCTCATTCCTAATTAATTTCTTGTCACCTTATAGCCACGACCATCTGCTGATTAGAATTTAGGTCATTTATTTTCGTTCTCTGTAAGCCCACCTTTGGTCTGGACTGTCTCTCTTCCTACAAGGCATGAATGTAACAGAGTGGCGCAAAATTTCTCATTGATCTCTTTAGTTATTTGATCTTGTATTTCATTTTCTCTTCCATGACTCCGTATATCGCAGTCGTGTATGCATACGACCCCGTCTACATGCAACCCGCATGCATGCATCCCAGTGTCCATGTACAGCGTATACATGCACCCCTGTGTACACGATCATCCTGTAAAATGCACCCCTGTATACATATACATATATACACATATATCCCTGTTCAGATATCCCGGTACACACAGGCCTCCATATACGGGCATCCTGGTGCTTCCCCGTGTTACATGCATCCCCGTATACATAAACTAGTGCATGCATGTACACCCGTATTCATGCACCTCGTATACGCGGTCCCCGCAGACATGCACTCCCGCATGCAAGTGCCCTCCTAGATATGCATCCCCAAATATGCTCACCCCGTGTAACTCGTATCCGTACACTTCCGTATCCATATACCTTCACTCTTGTATGCATGCGTCCACGTATACTTGCGCCCCTTACGCATGTACCTCCGCATACATGAACTCCGGTATGTGTACATCACCGAACACATTTACCTCTGTAGACATGCACCCCTGCAGAAATACACTTTCGTATAATGCACCCCAATAGACAGGCGGTCCCGTACGCATGCACCCTCTTAGGAAAACACCCCTTTTTACAAGCTTACACACAATTTTTGTTTTTATTTTAATTGAAGCTCATATTCGCTGATGTTCATCCAGGTCTTGCAAATGTATTGCGCCATCGGGAAACCTCCAGCTGAAACTATATTTTAAAATATAGACCAAACACAAGACTTTTTAGCATCGTTTGCTCTTAGAAATATATATAGACTTCGTGTTTGCTGCCAGTGCTGTAAGTGATTACAAAACAGCATATTTGACGCCAAGTTCTAATGTTGTAAGCGCCTACAGAGCCACAGCTTGATGCCTTATACTAGTGCTGCAAGCCCCTGCAAAACAACAGATTTGACGCCAATTACTAATGCTGTGAGCGCCTATAAAGCAACAGACTTGATACCTAGTACCAATGCTGTAAGCTCCAACAAAACAACAGATTTAACGCCAACTACTAATGCTGTTAGCGCCTAGAAAACAACAGATTTGACGCCAACTACTAATGCTGTAAGCGCCTACAGAGCAACAGATTTGATGCCTAGTACTAGAGCTATAAGGTCTACAGAACAACAGGTTTGATGCCTTGTACTAGTGCTGTAAGAGTCTACAGGGCAACAGGTTTGATGGCTTGTACTAGTGCTGTAAGCATCTATAGAGCAACAGGTTTTATTCCTAGTACTAATGCTGTAAGCAGCTGCAGAACAATGGATTTGATGCCTAGTACTAATGCTGTAAGCGCCTACAGAGCAATGGAATTGATGCATGGTGCCAGTGCTGTGATAGTCTACTAAAGAACAGACTTTGTAATTACTTTTGCTGTTTTGCAGTTTCCAGAATTATTGTCTAACAGAAATTGCACGTGTCAACTATCGTAACCATTTTAGCAATTATTTAAGCAATCCAAACACCTTAAATGATGCCTAGGCTGTTATCTAACAACACATACATCACGGTATTGGCCATATATTGAATACATATTCCTGGTACTAAATTTAAAGAGTTCAACAATGAACAGTTATACTTTCCAAACAATTCTTGCCCATTTGGGAGTACATGATCGCAATACATGTGGGAGCAACAGTCTGATTACAATACATGTGATAGCATCTCTCAAAATAAAAACCTTCCGTACTTCATTATACAAGACATTGGCACTAATTGCCCGTGGGAGAACACTTGATTCGTAATCTCGTGTCGTCTGCCACTGACTTCAATGGGGTCCCATTACTTCAGAAATCACTGGAGGCCGGTTGTAGAAAATCAATTTAAGGATATTAGTTGCTTAATTCTATTTAGAGTTGCGCCGCCGAAGCAAATGTGAGCCAGATTCGTTTAAAGAAAAGGTTAAAAACTTTGACTGTCGTTCTATCGGCTATAAATAAAATCAGTTGGGCAAAATGTACAGTCTACGAGATTTTTGGTAAAATACAATGTCTCCGACTGCTTTGCTACGATGTCTTATCCTGTATCTATTGCAATTCTATGCTTCATTTTAAGAAAACGCACTTTAGTAATTCTAAGACAATTGCAGCATTCCGTACTGCATATAAGCCATAATTTTTCTTCATTGTTTATTTCTTATTTGACCATGTATTTATTAGGGTGTTATTTGTTTTGGGTATTATGTTAACAAGTTATTAAACTCGTGGAGACAGGAGTCTTAAAGAATGTCACCAAAAGAGAATACTCCGGTATTACTTGATTAGAGACTTATTATTTTGTCCGTTTTAATTTGTAATTGAAAAAAGTGGCAACAAGAACATAATTTGTTCCTTTCAAAGAAGTTGTTATTTGTAATGATGTCATGTAAAACGCTTTTCTCTATAATTGAGATATATAAGGGAAAACGGGATAACTTAAGGCACAGTTAAATTAAGGAAACAATAAGGAAAAACGATCAACCAAAGGAAATAAAGATCACCTGCCCAATGAAACAGAAATGTGAAGGAAAATAGATAAAAGCTGCAGAGTTATAAATTTGAATGATAAAAAATGTGGTAAGAATTATAAACTATCTGTTAGGTTAACTGATTTATTGTATAAATCTCCGAAATTCAAGCTGAGTCGATTGACATTTAAGACAAGAAAGCCTTTATTAATGGAATTATTAGTAAAAAATCGTTATGTACACTCGTTGTTACGAATGTATTACATATAAAACCCAGAAAATTAAAAAAAACAGTTCCTTTGACTGTACGCTACACATTCCTGTAACTCTGCACTACGTTTGATATAATAGTGTTAAGTAATTGTATTAATAGTATGCAAAATAATAGTATTATAAAGTAACAGTATTATGATTTTTGGTTTCCATAGTAATGTCGCTTGCTGTTTTCTCTTGCCAGAACACGCCTCAGTTTCTAACAAAAGAAAATTAATAACAGTAAGTAACTTAAATATTTATCTCGTTCAAGTTATTATTCTTAAACAACGAATAGTTTTAGAAATATAATTGCTAAAGCATTCATTTAAAAAGGCTGTTCACAAATCTTAGCAGGTTTTGTAGAAAGATGTACAAACTTTTAAAAATGGAATTATTAATAATCAAAGTTTATCAACAGTAAACTGTCTTGAAATAATAGAATTATTTTCTGCCGGTTTTCCTTCAGCTATATGTCGGAATATTTCTGATTTCTGAATATTTTTGATTTCTCATAATTTTTTTGTTATTCTAATTTGCGCATCATTTTTTGTTATCAGTTGATCGCTATGTACTGCAGTTGGTATATTGCACATAATGTATTCGGATCAATTACTGAATAAATTAGTGAAGACAGCATGGAAACAGATATCCACACGGTCCAAGAAACAGCTCTATTTTTATCCCAGAAGACTTCTTATTTAGTTCAAATATTTATGTCAAATATCGAAGTAACAGCTTTATTGCATGAACATTTAAAATATGAAGTTCGAAATTCAATAATGATTCGTCTCTTAATTTGGGTATAAAGTGGAATTGACATGAGGAATTCAATGTACAGTTGTGTCTTGTTATCGTAATGTTTCATGTATTGGTCACCTGATCACTGCAATGTTATGGCTCGGTGGAGGATGATTTTGGCATGACGAGATCCAATTGATTTTCTTGAGAGGACAGTTAAGGCAATTAAAACTGTTTGTTCCCATAAAATGAGTGAAAGAGAAGGTGTCAATGCCATAATGTTGCCAACAAACAGAGTTCTTTGTTTAGACTCACAATCATGGCATTTCGTTTAATTTACAAAGAAATGAGTGACTTCAATTAGCATGGTACAGAAGGAAGTTTGTTGTGAGATGTGAACATGTCATTTATTGCTGAAGAAATCGAAAAGTACGAAGTATACAGGAGTAAAACTTCACAATTATGTTTCCTAATTAATATGTAGAGTGCTGCAGCCAGCGAAAACAAACACATTTGTGCAAATTTGTGAAATTAAGTCAACACGATAGAATTTAAACCTTAGAACACAATTTGTCATGATAGTAGCTTCTTGCAAGGAATACTTCAATAACCTATTGCCTATGCAATCAAGGAGGCTGAAAGGCAGGATTTTAGCTCATTCTATAGAGACTTTTTAAAGCATAGATAACTTGCTTGAGTAGACTGGCTTGTAACAGTATCACTACAGTATTCTTATCATTTAGTTGTGCATTAATCCCGAGTACACCTGTGTATAGCCACAGAGTTGCACATTTACTTAGAGTGCACTAGAGTATAACCTCAGTAACTTAATCATTTAGTTGACCTAGAGAACACTGGCGTATGCCCACAGTATTCTTATCATTTAGTTTTTTTTTCAAACGTTTATTTGCCAAAACAAGGACAAGGACACGACACTAGACGCCGCATACTTTTCACCCTAGCACACTCACGCTTCCATCTGATGGCAAGAGACAGACGACACAGACGGCACAATTTACAACCGCTGGATGTCACAGCATCCACATTTACTCTGTGTGTTGTTAAATTAATTCACAAAAACAATAATTCATGTACATGTTATATGTCCATATATATTTTATTCTATCCCCTTCCTCACGGCGTACGCATAAAGAGAAAATACTCAGTTAAAATGTGATATTATTTAATAGAATTTGAAATAAAGGAATTTATTAACCATCTGAATGCGTTTCCTATGAGAGTACTGTACAGAGAACGCTTCCCTTTTTCAATGATGTTTTTGTAATATCCCCACTTTTTGAGAAATTTTGGTTTCGAAACACAGATTTTGTCAACTGGCACTCTTTTGTAAATTTCATATACTAAAGAAAACTTCTTTTTATAGCCTCGTATGTAACAAATGTAGAATTTAGTTATGATAATAATATGATTTAGTGCCATATCTCTGACGCCACAAATGGAATCATTTGTGCTAATATTAATTGTAAAATTTCTTTCCGGATATATCTGAGTAACGATTTCATCTAACCATGCTTTTGTTTTAGAGCACTCAGTTAAAGCATGTGTTACTGAGTCTTGTTCACGACTGTTACAAATCTCGCAGGTTTCACTTGTCCTTATTCCCCATTTAAAAAGATTTGATCCACAATTGTTAACATTATGAATAATTTTACATTGTATCGATAATAATTTGGGCTCATTTGTACTCATTTTTGCTTGTTTTAGGCTATTATAAAATGTGGTTTCATCTATATCGTCGTTTAGAAGGCATTTTCGTGATTGTGTAGGTTGTGTTGATACTAGAGATAAAAATTCGTTATAAAAGAACTTACTTCTTACTTTAGATATATTGGTTTTGATTCCACTGCTAAATTGAAATACATTACTATTAAAGTTTACAGAGCCTCTATTAATTGATTTTGGGATGGCACTTATCAACTCCGAGTATTTTAAGTAATAGTTTTAATTTTATGTTTATATCATATCATATCATATCAAAGAGTCATTTATATTGCGCATATTCAGCTACTATGCGCTACAATAGTAACTAATGTCAACCATAATCCTAGAAATAATAACATAGAACAAAACATTATATCACAGCTAAAATTGTTGTAGTCACGAGTGTCCTTAAAAAACAACTTTATCGTTAACTGAAATAAGCTTTCTTAAACAGATATGTCTTCAAGTGTTGTTTGAACATTCCTAAACTTGGTTGAGTTCTAATGCGAGGAGGCAGAGCATTCCACAAGACAGGAGCTGCATGACTGAATGCTCTGTCACTGTAACGTGTCCTGGACTTTGGCACACACAGGTACATGGAGTCGGTCGATCGGAGATTCGGTTCGGGGCAATACAACACAAGCTTATCACAAATATAGGCCGGTGCCTTACCATGTAGAGCTTTCCAAACTATGCACATAACTTTAAACTTTATCCTGTCTTCGACCATAAGCCAGTGTAGCTCTAAAAGTGCCTCTGAAATACTACAGTCCCGCTTCCTCTGCAGCACAAGTCGGGCTGCGATGTTCATAACGCGCTGCAAGCGTTGAATCAAACACTTGGGTAGGGAAACTAGCACAGAATTACAATAATCAAGTCTAGAGATCACGTAGGCTTGAACAAGGGACTTGGTTGCATCAATGGTAAGATAGCGGCGTATTTTGCGTATCCAGTTAATGTAATACATACAGGTTTTACACACATTGTTCCCATGGACGTTCATGGACAATGAATCATCAAGAGTCACTCCAAGGCTTTTGATAGACTTTGAGGATCTGATAATACTGTGACCCAAGTCAAGTTCAGACACTTCTACTTTTGACCTATTTCTATCACTACAAATAATCATAAATTCTGTTTTATCCGGGTTGAGTTTTAATTTGTTGGCTGTCGTCCACTTCTCTATTGACTCAACACTTTTACTCAAGTCCGAGATGGTTTCATACTGACTATCAGGAACTCTCAGTGACAGATACTTAGACAGCCCAGTGTCATCTGCGTAACAGTGAAACAAGAGTATGAGCAACTGAAGCAAGTTGCCCAAAGGCTGAGTATAGCCAGAATACGGCCTTGGTCCTAATTTGGATCCCTGCGGCAGCGAACATTCCAAATGGAGCTTATCCGAAGAGGTCTTCCCTACTGACACACAAACACTTCTATCGCTTAGGTAGGATCGAAACCAATCATTGGCTTTTCCACAGACACCAAAAGTGTAGCTTAAGCGCTTAAGCAGCACCGCGTGGTCCACAGTATCAAAAGCCGCTGACATGTCGAGCATCGCAACGGCAAAGGCGGAATCTGGGTTGTCAAGCCCAGACAAAATATCATCAAGCACTGTAATAAGGGCAGTTTCTGTGCTGTGATATTGTCTATAAGCAGACTGATACGGTTGGTTGAGGCAATTAGTAGCTAAGTGAGCCGATAACTGTCTACTAGCTGCCTCCTCAATAACTTTACTTAGGAACGAAAGATTTGATACAGGCCGATAGTTACATAAATTTGTGTCCAAATTTGGTTTCTTCAATAAGGGTCGGATGATAGCGAGTTTGTGTTCCTCCGGAAACTGTCCAGTCATCAATGACAAATTCACGATTTTTGTTATAACAGGTAAAAGGTCGTCAATACACTCACTGAGCAATAAAGCAGGAAGAGGATCTAACTCACACGATTTGCACTTGGAGCATGTGATACTTCGAACTTCCTCCTCGGATAATAATCTAAACTCGGATAAAGTTTGTCCATGGAAGGCAACATCGTGCTCCATCGCAGACTCGACATCATCGTCAAAGCTTTGACGTATC
Organism: Protula sp. h YS-2021; assembly: GCA_949752745.1. Lineage (NCBI taxonomy): Eukaryota > Metazoa > Annelida > Polychaeta > Sabellida > Serpulidae > Protula > Protula sp. h YS-2021. The sequence continues at coordinate 91,826,771 of OX457027.1, read as the reverse complement.
TTGTTGACTTTGTTTTGAAAGAACGCGTTGAAATCATCAGCAAGCTCTTTTGCATTTTCGTTATCTGGTAAAGGGTTACTGACTGTTTTGTGCATTATTGCATTCATATGACTAAACAGTGATTTAGAATCCCGCGAGTTCTCTTCGATTACACCGCATGGATGAGATGTTTTGGAATCTTCATATAGTTGATCAAATGCATCACGCTTTTCAAAATACTCCTTTAGAGTCTCGTCTGACTGTTTCTTACGAAAGCGACGTTCTGCCCGCCTTTTAATTCGTAAGGCTTCCAGAACTTCTGCTGTTTCCCAAGGATCACGCTTTTTGATTGAAGCTACGCGAGTTAAAACCGGCGCATATTTATCCAACAACGCTCGTAATTCTGAATCGTAAGCTTTGGTAAATTCCTGAAGATTCATTTTATCATAGTCTTTCACCAAAGGTAGACTACGAATATCTTGTCGAAAAATAGGTATATCCAGAGATTGAATGTCACGATAAGAAATTATTCTTTTATCCTGTGGAGGCCTGTGAATATCGATATCACAACTAATAAGAATGTGGTCAGACACAATATCTCCTACTTTAACGTTGCCAAGAGTTAATGGGTCACTATCGCGATTCATAATGAGGTCCAACGTATGACCTTTGACATGAGTGGCACTTTTAACATGTTGTACAAGTCCAAACGTGTCGCAGAGTTGAGTGAACTTTTTAACATATGGGTCATCCTGGTTTTCGAAATGCAAATTGAAGTCACCACTAAGAACAAGTGAAGACCCACCGAGGGCTAAATTTTCTAACAAGATTGCAAATTCATCTAAGAAAATAGCAAGGGATGTTGACGGAGGCCGATATATTACTACAAATCTTGCGCAGTCCGGAGCTGTTAATACTGCTATTGCTAAATACTCAAATAAAGTAAATGATGGAGCCTTCAGCTCTCTTGCCTTATAGTCTTCACGGAAAAGAAAGGCTACTCCACCTCCAGCTTTATTTGCACGATCCTTGTGTAACAGTGTATATCCTGGTGGGCATATAGCTTTGCACTCATACTGATCACCATCCTGGCGTATCATGTTTCAGTGATCGATAGGATATCGATTTGATCATGTTGAACTATGCACTTGATAGCATTCATGTGCTTCCTAATTGATCTCGCATTAATTGTACCGAACCTCGATTTGTGAAGCGTTGGTTTTTCTTGTATCAGGGAAATTAAATTGCTTCTGTTCACATGTTTATTCCTATTCCTTGATCTCAGATTATCCGAACGATTTGAACTAACTGGCTGAATTGGTCCGATATAGGTGAGATTGTGTGAATTTGTTCCACGGCCAGATCTCTTACATGGTAATTCAGTATGCCGTGTTATAAGTGCCTCGATAGGCCGGAATTCATTCCATGTATTACAAACCATGTTTATGTAGAAAAGTTAAAAATTGGCCATGATTGCCCAATAAATCTTGAATAAAAACTATTCCGTTGTCGAACCAACTTTGGAAGAAAATACTTTGACCGTCTATTAATATCTCTTTATTATTCCATATAATATATTGTGATTGTCTCGAAAAGATTATCATGTTGGCAAATTTTAGCAGGTTTTGGTAAAATAAGGGTCGTTGAGGCAAAGTATTTCAGTCCCCCCATAGGCTGGAACATTATTCTTATATGTTGGTTCCATCCGGCTCCTTTTAGTATGCGCCAAATCCAGGACATTCTAAGTGCTTTAAATGGACTTTCCACATTTATGGCTTTCATACCTGCTTCGTCGTAGTTCGCAATTATGGCTGAGTGTTTTACCTTGGCTGGTTTATATCGCCAAATAAAGGTGTTTATTTCAGTTTGTATTTTTCTTTGAGTGGCATTTCCTACGTCTAGAACTGACATTGAATGTGTAATTTTTGATATACCAAACGACTTGGATATGAGTACCCTGCCCCAGAGACTAAGATCTCGCTGTGGCCAACTCCTATAAGTACAATTTATATTTTTTATCTTTTCATCAAAGTTAATCTAATGCATTGTTGTTTGATTTCTTCCTATCTGAATCCCTAACATGTTGAAAGAGTCGCGTTCTATACACATGTTTAAATTGTTTATAGATTTATTTTTCCATAGACCTAAAAAGAACAGTGTAGATTTTTCAGTATTTAATGTCAAACCAGAAAGTTCTGTGAATCCTCGTATTGTTTCTATTATAGTGTAAATTGATGGTATGTCCTTCACCATACAAGTACAATCATCGGCGAATTGTTTGATTTTATGAATTTTTTTCTCCATAAGTAACCCCTTTATTTGTTGTTATTTCTTAAAAGAGTTGCCGTTATCTCTGCGCAAAGTATAAATAATAGACCCTGTCTCACTCCTCTATATAGAGGAAACCATCTTGATAAGTACCCATTATTATTTAGACAACTTTGTATATCAGTGTAGCATAGTTTTACCAAGGCAATATATTCAGGACCAACATTGAACTTTTTAAGAACTTCAAATAAGAATGGCCATTCGATAGAATCAAAAGCTTTAGCAAAATTCATTTGGAAGAGTATTCCTGGTTGTTGTGTTTTGTCATAGTGGCCAATTAAATCTTGCACAAACCTTATACTTTCGCCTATATATCTCCATTTAACAATGCCAAATTCCTCATTATTTACAATAGACGCTAAGTGTTTTTCTAGTCGTTTGGCTAAGACTTTTGAAAAGATTTTGTAGTCTGTATTAAGGAGACTTATTGGTTGCCAGTTTTTAATTTTATTAGGGTCTTTTCCCTTTTCTTCTAGTTGAATTATTACACCTCTCTTTTGAAATGTAGTAAGTGATACTGTGTGTATAGCATTATTAAGACATTCTGTAAGTTTTGGTCCAATGCTTGGCCAAAAATGACGGTAAAAGTCCATCGCAGCTGGGTGATTTGTTCGGTTGAAAAGTTTTTAGCGCTTCCAAACATTCGGTCTCGCTTGTGACTCCTTCACATGATTCTTTTTGTGTTTCTGTTAGTTGGTTGTCTGTCGTAATGTTGCTTATATTAGTTTCGAAGGTTTTTGTATCGTTTAAGGAGGAGCTATAAAGCTTGGAATAATAACTTTCCAACATTTTCACAATTATTTTCTCATTTATAATTTCTAAACCTGTATCATCGATTAATTTACTTACCTTTTTTTCTCATAAGACGTTTTAGATTTGTTTAAGAAATACGAATTGCTTTTCTCGTTCTTTTCAATGTCAGTAAGTCGAGATCTGATCCAGTTGCCCTTTGCTTTTTAGGCAATTATGGATTCGAGTTCATGTTTTATTTCTTCGTATCGATTTAGTTCTTCGTCACTTACCTTTTCTTCACATATTTTACCATCTAGTGTTTTGAGCTCGCTGTTCAGAGCTTGCTCTCTTGCTCTATTTTTCTTAGCTCTTGTCTTACAATATTTAATGAGTATTTTAGTATTATGTGAAATTATCATTTAGTTGTGCATTTACCCTTGTGTACACTGTAATATTGTTACCTCCTCGTTACGCATTCACTTTTTAGAGTATAACCTCAGTATTCTTATCGCTTTGTTGTGTATTGACTTAGAGCAACTGGCGTATCTCCACAGTATTCTAATCACTATTACTCTCACCAACTTGTTTATTTCTTTGACTTATCAACAACTGCTTGTATTTTATTGTGCACATTAACCGCGCAGTTAAAGCATATGTACACGGCGCTTTACATTGCCTATGGATCTGAGTTGAAAAAGTGTTGAACGAGAAATGAAAACGGTTCTGATTACATCAATGCAAAGCAGTCGAAGTTAATATATATATATTTATATATATATATATATATATATATATATATATATATATATATATATATATATATATATATATATATATATATATATATATATATATATATATATATATATATATATATTAAAACTTTTCTATTCCTACAGTTTTGATGTGATTGCTGTCAAATTTTCTGTTGGAAAAGGTGGTAATTAGTGCAAGAACTACCATTTGGCGATTGACCAAAGGTGTTCAAATTAGCGGCAATTTAAATTAAAGTTTCAAAATGCTTCGTGTGAATTGTTTGTTTTCTTCACCATAGCGATACAGTATTTACACGGCAGTTTAATTAATTATTTTTATCCAAGGCTATTTTTGTTGCACTTGCTGTGATCATTAATCTAGAGAGCAGTAGATGTAATGCATATATCAGCTTTATACTTGTTCTCAAAGATATAAACAAACGAGTCACTACAAATTAATTTGTAGTTCAAAGCTGAAAAATTACTATCTTTAGCAAAAGCTGTAAGACATGATGAAACTGTAGATTGTTTTCATTTCGCTCAACGCTCAAAGCTGAAAAATTACTATATTTAGCAAAAGCTGTAAGATATGATGAAACTGTAGATTGTTTTCATTTGCTCAACGCTGAAGCACAGGGTTGAAAAATGCGAATAGGGTTGTGTCAGTATTAGCCTCATAAGTTTAAACGTAGCGACACGCTTAGCGCTTAGCTTCATATCTTGGCCATAAAGAAGGTGAGATTTTTACCTTTCATGCGAAAATAAAAAAACCCTTCAAATATAGCACAAATATTCACTCACACTAGAAAATTTCTTTGCCTCGATAGTTTAAAGATTTGGTTACATCGGTTAAATATCTTAAAAAACTGTTTTCATTTTAACTATATTTAGCTTCAGAATGAAGTTGTTTTGTTCACGTCTTATTTTCATATGCTCTTGTTAATCGCTTGTTGGCAAAGCTTGATTCATGATTATGCTTTAATCTTTACAGTTTTAAGACACAAGTAGATTTAACTAATTGTCGCCTAGTTCTAGACTGTTTTTAAACATTATAGTCTACATTAATCATTATAATTTAACAATTTTCTTATCTAATATGAAAATTAGTTTTAACCAATTATATAATATAAATTAATTCAGTTATAATTATTTTTTCAAGATTTTTCATCACGAAAATAGTATAATTTGCACTAGAAGCGGAAAGCACCAAGGAATTATTCCGGTACCAGGCATTGAGAAAGTTTCTCTTTATATTTTTATACTTCTTTGTTTCCAAGAATCCACACTCAAAAAAGCTAAAGCAACTAAACATTTGGATTCAAGCGAAAAAAATTCATGACCTATGACGTCGTCACTTGTGTCTTGTGACGTCATGAAGTTTCTAAAGCTGAATATCTCGAAAGAGGTTGTCTCTGCAGCTTCGTAGTAAAACACGCCATTCGATCTTTTTATCTGTTAATTTGACGAATCTTGTTTTTTTTATTTTACGTAAGATTTATTAATGTTTGAGTGTTTCACCCAGCCGAGTCTTTTGTATTCGTGATACTTTGCTTACAGAACATAAACTGGCATCTATCTGCCTCCAGACCAAAAGAAAACAAAAATTCTGTACTTCATTATAGAAGACACTTGTACTAATTGCCCATAGGAGACGACTTGATGCGTAACCTCTTGTATTCTGTTGTTGTTTCAGTTATTTGTGTAATCAATGGAGATTGATTGCGAAAATAAATTCAGGAATACTGTTTGCCAAAGCAATTTAAAGTTGCATTGAACAGCAAATAATCTATTCAAGGAATCTGTTTTGACGGACGTAAATAAGCCGCTTTGCACTGCCGTTCATTTCGATGTCAAAACTTTCGTTGAACAAAACTAACAAATTGTCTTCCAGTGTACGGATTAATATCAAAAGAGATTGCCTATGAGCAAAAGAGAGTGCGGTGACCTAGCCACTATTTAAACTTCATTTTAGAGAACTGAAGTGATAATTTAAATAAAATTAGTTTAAATTATATTCAATATTTTGCCACAAAGATCTTATCGTTACAATGGATCAATAAATTCCCTGTTATTGTTTGGTTTAATAAAAACTGCGAAAAGATTAATATACAGCAACAAGCCTTTAAGTAGGTTAATAGGTTTTCATACACCGTTCACACTTCACACATCTTCACAAAACCAAATGAACCCTTCATGATAAAAACAAGGAAAGCTAGAAGGGTTGCAAATACGAATTTTATATACAATAAAGAAGATTCGCGAATCTAAGTTTTGAAACAAAAATAAAATGTCTCAGTGGTAATATCTCTGTTCGGAGAAATGTACTTACAATTATAGTCACCAACTCAATAAAAAAATGGAACCGCTGTCTTATAATATTATTATTATATTATTATTATACGTAATTCTTATAACGCGCTTTATATAATTAAATCTCTAAGCGCTTACAAACATATAAACATAAACATGAAGACACATAGTCTAAAAATAGATTAAAAAATACTTATAAAAACAACAACAGTAAATAGCAACTAATAATGCTGACTGAACAAATATGTTTCTAAAAGTCTTCTGAAACATAAAATAGAAGTAGAACTTTTAATATGAATCGGAAGATCATTCCACAGCTTCGGCGCAAACACTTCGAATGATTTGTCTCCCATTTTAGAACTAGATCTTTGAACGACTAGTTGCAAATGACTAGACGATCTCAGGGTACGACCTGGTTGATAAGGAACTAACAAATCAACTAGATAAGCAGGGCCATTTCCTGTAAAACATTTGAAACAGAGTACTAAAATTTAAAAAATGGCACAATGGGTTACAATGGGTTTAGTCAAAACTTGTGTCGTTGATTTACTTTCTCATACTTCGTTGCAAAGAAAGAAACACAAGAGTTTGGTAATTTAAACATTTCCTAACCAAACATTCATTTACATTAACAACAAAGAAGACCGTATCTAATGAATAAAAGGGTTGTATATTGCATGTTGATGTGGTGTTGAATAAAGAACACTCAAACCAAAACTGGTGATATCTTTAGCATATATTGACTTGTCTTGAGTCAATATAAAATGTCAATAACCAAGGAAATGTTGACCTTTAAGTTAGTCAACATTTTAGTAACTGATCAATAACATTTTATTTGGCTCGGGGCAAGTGGATATATAATTTTTTACATGATTCATAACAGAAAATTTCGCATTAGTTATAAAAACTGCCTAAGACATGTTCTTGAGAACCGCCATCAGTAGTGCCTCGTATCCCTCTATTTTCGAGGTGGTAGTCTTTTTCTTTTCAAATAAGTAGATCAGAAAATCTACCGGTATCGGTTCCTACCGAATCGGCAGATCCTATGAGATGACACGTTTCAAAAGCCTTTTTTCTGTGTCACTTAAACTTTGCCGTATTTGCAATATCCTGTTCTCCTGCAAAGCCCCTGTTTCTTTGCCAGATTCATTATGCGGATGTGGGCCACTGTTTCCAATGCGATTGTCTCAGGTCGTGTATGTACATTGCTACTCAATCCTCCATCCATACTTATCGCTGTAACAACAGAAAGAAGTGGGCTTCCTCGCTTCAGTTTTCTGGTACCAGGTTCAACTGTTTTAACTTTTACTTCCAAACCAGTCTCTTCCGAATCGTTAGCACTGGTTAAACAATGCATTAACCTTTTGCATCCCTAGACATCAGTGTGTGCATCACTTTACTGAGACCTAGAGACCAGAGGCCGTCTCGAATGGTAACTACCAATACCACTGTCCTTCACTTTAATTTCAGCAATATCTGAAATTGTCGTTCTGTGATATGAATGACCGCATCTGTTCCTGTTTATTAAAACTATATATTAATAGACTGGCATAGAAAAATAGAAACAGACATTCCACAGCATCCAGTCGATTTCACGAAAGCTGCGAACCATTTGTATTGACAAACCAACGTTATAATACATATTTTAGAGAGCACTGTTAAAAAACGTCTCCGCTTATTTGGTTTTAGCAGTCCTACTATAAAGTAATATATGGCATATCACATCTGTGAACATCGGTACTGTCTCAAATCAATCTTCCCTTGTACATAATTCCTTCACCGAATAAGATAAGGACCCAATTTATAGTGACTCAGCCCTGCCTCTGAAGAGAAAAGTAATGGGAAATACATTGCAGTGAACAGCAAAGCGCAAAAGTCAAATAAAAAATTAAGAGGCACTTCTATGACGGACAAGAAGGAAGTCATAAAATGATGCTGCTAAGCAACACCAACTAAAAGCAAGAATTACAATTTATTTTCACCCCACTAGTAATAAGAAAATGTAGATTCCAGTCAAACATTCATACAATTGTTTATCTTTATCTTTTGTTTTCATTGTGTAAGGGCCTTAATAATGTTATTACAACGTGTAGTCGGTTAAAATCATGTTGTAAAGTTAACATACCCAATTTATTTCATTTTATAACATTTGTTTCTGTTTCACATCAGTTTGATCAATTTCACTATCATTGCTGTATTATATGTCATATCCACATCTTTCATTATCGTCAGCCTTATTACATTTTTCGAATCTCATTCACTGACACAATTCGCAGTTGACACATTGGAAATTTTCTACCAATGTTTTGCATTTTGTGCTTTATAGCAAAAACAACAAAATTCACTTTTTATATCTTTACTGCTCTTAGCTTTCGACCCACCCTGTACGGCTCAAGAATATCTAATTAAGTTGACCAAAAAAAAACAACCTCAAAGATCCACTCGATTCAGCTGATTACTTGCGTTCTTTATTGGTCTTTTAATGTTTGCGTGATTTAACTGGGACGATAAGTCAGTTCTTTGCTTACAGTCTTGTGATATAGCTGTGTATTGAAATACGCTGTGTGCTACGCGCTGCCGCGTTTGTAGTCATAAAAGCTTGTAACACGCTGATACGCGTAACTTAGAAACATTGCTGTTAACAGTGTTGCATATTTTGGTTACTGTTCGTCCGAAAGGAAAATGCAATAAGCCATTTGTTTTAGGTCGCTGTTCCATTGAAACGAATTCCCCTTTCAAACAAACCTCCGAAGCCATGAGATTTTTGGATTTAATTCTCTTAGCTTTCTATTTACCAACTAAATTACAGCTAGCTAGACCGAATTTCGCTACACATAGCAAAATCGCACCCACTTGCAATGGTACAATCTATCTGGTCAAAGGCACATTTTTCAGTCTTTCCACATAATTGCCAGCTTCCGAATTATTATCATGAACAAGGACATCGAAGTAAATATAATGTAATCTCAAATCATCAAATTCAGTTTCTAACCGTTTTAGAGATAATGGTCAACTTCCGGTTTTTGACCATGACGGAGGAGGTCAAGGTCAAGGTACCTCTTATATAACGTCTTTTAGGCCCAACGGGTCAAAAATAAGCTCAAAATCGCTCTATCTCTAACCGTTTTCGAGATAATGGACAATTTTGCTCAACGGATTTCAATATATAAAAGTCACATGACCTTAACCTTTTTACAACGAATGTCGAGATTTTATCCATGATGGTACTGCCTACTGATACCGTACACGTGTTGAAACAAGGATCTGAGCGCTATTTCTAGCAATTTTTCCTGATGGAATAGGTTTTTGAAAAAATATTTTTCGGATTTCACGTTAACCCATTACCCTCTATGTCTCTACCAAACGCCGTCTTTCTACTACAAAGTAGGAGTTTTCTGGAAACCACTTTGAGGTCAAAAAAATTTGCGGATTTCACGACATCTCATCAGACTCTATCAAATATATTTAAAACGTGGCTATAATAAGGTAACCCAGCATTGATGCTAATTGCATATCTCTTAATTTATTTTCAGTCCATTTCCATGTTCTTAAAGGGCGAAAGAATTCTATAGAGCGAAAGAACTCTTTTCACATCAAACGCCATTAGGTTAATCAATTCCTGTGCTAGCACTTATTACACCTACTATTCAGGCTCTTACACACACTTTATATGTAAATTTTATTACGTATTTATGCATAACAGGTCTATATAAGATGGCAATTTATGCTTCGGTAATCGTTGTTTTATGTACAGTTTGCTATGGCATGTTGTTTAGTCAATACTTCAGGCCATACGTTGATTGACACACGTTTAACCTTGACTTTATGAAGGTAAAGGGGGGCAATAATACATGCAGCTATCGTGAAAGAACCAACTCTTATGCTTCGGAGTTTTTACTGAGAGCCTTCACAGCTGGTGCAGGTATTGTGCGATGACAAGCAATCATTGACCGACATAGGTGACAACGTGTTACCCTTTCTAAAATGCTTCTTTTTTATTCCCCTCAGGCAGAACCTGTGGGGAATATATGCGATCGACCGCGTGTCTGTCGGTCTGTCGGTCTGTCGGTGTGTCATCAAGAGCTTGTTAACACGATAACTTTTATTCCCCACAGGTAGAACCTGTGGGGAATATATGCGATCGACCGCATGTCTGTCTTTCTGTCGGTCTGTCGGTCGGTCTGGCATCAAGAGCTTGTTAACACGATAACTTAAAAACTCCTTCAAGGATTTTCATGACACTTGGTATGTAGCTTTTAGGGGAACAAACACAGATTGTTATTGTAAATGGGCCAAGTTTGTCAGAGGAAAATGGACCAGCTGGACTTAGAAAATTTCAATTCTTGATTGTCTATTTGTGAGTGTGTAAACACGATAACTTAAAAACTGCTGAAAGGATTTTAATGAACCTTGGTGTGTAGGAACAACCACAGATCGGTATTGTAAATGGGCCAGGTTTATGCAAGGAAATTGCACCAATTGGACTTGGAAAATTTCAGCTCTTGGTTGATTGTTGATGGCCGTGTTTAACTGAAATGGGGCCTGTGGGGAATATGTGGGCTATGCACAGTGCTCTAGTTGTATACGATAGGAGGCCAGGAATATATCAATAAGTTAAAGGAATACTTTGTAGTCATTATCAAAGTTTCTAAGTTTCTTAGGTTTTTTTTACATCAAGCTAAGGAATAAAGGTTAAAGTATATTTATGATTATTTTTAACTTTCCAAGTAGAACATGTAATCTGAATAATGAATAAACTTAATTTTGAAATAACTGTAGTTAATTCCAATGCTGCCCTAATGTTCATTCGCTTGAATAAAATTAGAAATTTACAGCCTAAAAATAGTTATTAATTGTAAATTAAAAGTAGATTTTTAGGCTTCAAATAGTCATAATGACAATGATCTACGTTTATTTCTTAAGCTACTGTTACATTGATGTTGTTTTTTAATTAATCTTTGCAGCGTCGGATAACAGGTGTGATGCTGTTCCAGTTCGATTTTTATTTTGACGCTTTCAAGGCACTTAAGCCTTCATTATCACTTGTTCTATCAGTACATATGTGTTTTATAATCAGTCATTTTACTCATTGTAAGTCACATAGTGCTTTAATTAATACAGACGATTCTTATGTATATTTAAGTAGCAGATAAAGTAAACATAACACTGTTTAGGGTATTTGAAGACAATTAAATAATGCCCAACATTTTCTTGATATACTTTCGTCAATTAATCATTTTTTATTTCAAACAAACCATTTTTTCATTTTTTTGTGAAAATTGCAGTGGTCAATACAAAATAAGTTTAAAGGTTAAAGAAGTAAGTAGTAAGTCCATAATACACAGTAAGTACACAGTACATAACAGATATATAGTACACATTAAGTATACAGCATACAGTAAGTACATGGTACACAATAAGTATGTAGTACATAATACACTCATATAAATTTCAGTAAGCACATAGCACACAGTAAATACATAGTGCACGGCAAGTAGGTAGTACGCAATATCTATATAGTACACAGTAAATACATAGTACAAAGCAAGTTAACAAGAGTGCTGTAAACAACAGCAATTCTATATAGAAATAAATGAAAATTAAATTTATCAACTATACTCTGAAACTTTTGCGTGATTCCAGTAGTGTCCTGAAATTGACGTAATAATGCACCAAACCTTGATGCGGTACGACCTTACAACATTATCCCACACGGCCCTATTACATGCACCATTTACAACGTTAATAAGAAGATGGATGGTATCTTTTTGTGCTTGTCTTGGGGTTTTATGTGTCTGTTTATCGACCTTTTACTATGTTGTTGACGAAACAAACCTTGCGTAGAATATCTGTGGAAAAGCTCTTGGGATGTTGAACACTTGGCAAAAACAATACATAAAATCAATTTCTACCTTCGAGTAGAATATCAAAGACTTTTCAGCCTGACTTTCATTTGCTTTTCCTATACAGACAAGAAAAAGATTGTTTAATATTCCGAAACCTTTCTTTGTCAGTTCGAAACCATTCTAGAAAAAACACACAGCTCTGCTACTTATTTTCTAACTGTATGAAATGGCATCCCCACCCAACTCCCACCCCCTACCCGACTCTCACCAAAGATAGTCATCAAAGTCTTAAATCGTAAACACTAAGTCTGGCAAACTGTGGAATTGTACAAAACAACATACAAAAGCATTGTCTAGAAAAGCACAGAGAGTAGTTTGCTTACTTAATCCTGTTGTCTGGTTACTGAGAGTAGCTAATGCAATCTATCTAGAAAGAGCATGGCGTTATTAATTACTAAAGACACTTCTTAAAGGCTTAACGTGTAAATACCAAGCCTGCCTTGTGACATGATTAAGCAAATTAAAGGCACTGTCAGTAGATGCCCGGTTTCTGAGAATACCTAACAGGATCTTTTTCATATTAATTTATCGTATCATTTAACATAAAACATACAGTGATTGCGACGTTTGTGTTTGTATGTCAGCAAAATCCTTGTAGGACATTAGTGCTTTACATTCTCACTATTAAAAATTAGAACCTGTTATCAAAGGTAAAATATTAAAGACTTGGCAGAAAATAATATATTAAATCACTTTCTTCCTTCGACTAGAATTTCAAAAAATTTTCAGCCTATTTTTCATTTGCTTTTCCTGTGCAGACAAGAAAAAGAGTTTCACATTCCGAAGCCTTTCTAAGGAACTTTTTTGTCAGTTCGAAACCTATTTAGAAACAAAAAACAGCTCTGCTAGTTATTTTCTAACTCTATGAACCGGCATCCCCATCCGACCCTCTCATACCACCTGACTGTCATTTAAAATAGTGCGTAACTGAAGCTGATAATTTATATAAGCATTCAGGGTGTCTAAAATGACCAGTTAAGATTTTGCATCCATGTGTGGTTCTTATAAAGCAAACAGATGTAATTCTCTATGCTTAGCTATTTGGCTTATGCTTCTACATGTTATCAATTACTTTATACATGTATCTTTAATTGTCATTCTTCATGTCAGTCAGACTTTGTAACTATGCATGCGATCTTTTTATCTAATATCTTCTACTATTTGTATCTAACAGTCTATCATTTATTAAGCAATTGTATAAAAAATAAACCAAACGTAAAAATAGCTCATGGGGCAGGCAGAAATGAGATTACAACCTGATGAGATTTAAGAGTCACTTAGCAAACGTTTTGTGTGTTTAATAGAAAAGAGCCAGGGAGTCTGCAGTAGCTCTGCTTAACAAAATTCAGCTGCAAATATATTTATGCCTCACAATGTCGTTATAAAAAGGTGTTTAATATATGGTTATATATGTATCCCTCTGGCTATGTATAAGCTTCATGCAAGAAGAAGAGATTGCTATTTGCTCTTAGATCAGTAACATGTCGATACCGGTTTGATTTGTTAGCACATTGATCAATATATGTCATTAGAAGGTACTTTTGGAAGAATTTTTAAAAGAAGAAATACTGACACTTTTTGTGTTAAGTAAACAGAGCATACGCCTATGTGTTATCATATTTTCAGGCAGTATTGTGTTCCATGAAACGTCATAGCTGCCTAAAGATACAAAGTGAAGCACGCAAAGTAGTCATTTCAACAAGCGGACTGTGGGTACCATGTGGAATATTCCCGAAAATCAATGAAATTTATCAAGAGACAAACTTTTTGCCAGTCCTTTCTACAGATGCACGCAAGACCCTTATGCTGAAGGAAAGAGCCTGTCATGATGATACTCACACATGACATACGCTAATACCCATACCGTGACATAAGGTAGTAGCCATAACATGATATGTATCACAATGGTTTGGCATCGAAATGGAATGCTTACGTAGCTGTTAATGGAGAAGCCATATGTTTCACTTCTCATTACTAAGCCTGGTACGACACTTTTGACGGGTAAGCTAAGTGCTACACTCTTTAGCGATAAGCCAGGTGTTACACTCCTCATGTGCAAGTTAGGTGTTACACCCGTCATCTCAAAGCTAGGTGTTACGCCACTGATGGGTCAGTCAGGTGTAACACTGTTGATGGTAAGCCAAGCGTCACGCTCCTAATGGATGAGTCAGGTGCTTCCTCTTGATGGTAATGTGACACTTATCATCCATTAATTATTTCGCAGGTACCAGTGCTTACAAAGCAATAAATGTTTGTATTTTTTGAAAATCTTGTTCTTCCGTTTTAAATTCCTTTATTCATCTGTCTCATTCATATTACTGGCATATTTCAAAGCTGAAACTAAATATTGATTTATTGATTTACTTAATCAAGAAAACTATTACGATTATGAAACTCGATTATGTAAGTACAGTTAGACTTACCAAAAATAAGTTAAGAATTAAACCATCAAGCACACATGACCTTTCCATCACAATTTGAACGGATTTTTAAGCTTTTGCTTGTGTTTTGTATACATCCGCTTCTTTGTTCCATGTTTAGTTTACCCGTAACTAAACTACACAATGGTGTCTTACATATCAAAATATATACAAGTTTCACATTGGTATAAAATAATGAACAAAACTTTGTGCTGATTAAATTATTCAAGATATGCGAAATAATAAATCCACACAAATGTGTCTGCTTTTGTAGAGTACAAACATGTATTATATATAGCATTAAAATTATATGTATATATGAAAACAAAACACCAGAGAGTACATAAGACTTAAAGTATTGTAGCTTTTAAGTATTGCCTATGCGAAGTTGTATGGTATCAATGCTAGGAATGAAATATGGGCACCAAAACTGCCGTGGAAGCTAACATTAGGTCGTTAATGTGAAACAGTGTATGTGGGATATCAAACCCTGTTTACTGAAACCCATGGAAACTATTTAATAGATAACCTCCCTCATGCTGTTAAATCTTTTTTTTGCACTCTTAAAATATATTTTATTGAAATATCCATTTTTGTGGTTTTGCTGACGGTTTTGCCAACTTTTTCAAAAAATAAAAATGACAAAATACGTGAAACTTTTGATGATGATATCGACTCGGCGTTCATGTATGACACTTGCGGTGAAGTCAAAAGCCCCTTTTGTTCGTTTTGTGAAGTACCAGAGATCGGTGTTTGGAAAATTATTTCTGCCTCTGCTGATAAATATTGTGCTCTGAACCCAATTCCCACCACAATTCTCAAGAAGTGCGATGATGTATTGGTCCCAATCATTACAAGGATAAATTTGTCGCTTGAAACATCAATTATGCCTGCTAGTTTTTAAGCAAGCGTTAGTTACGTCTTTGTTAAAGAAGTTAAATCTGGAAAGAAATTACAGCAACTACAGACAGAATTCCAATTTGCCCTTCCTCAGTAACCTGGTCGAAGAGTACGTCATCCGTCATTGACACGGTGTATCACCAGGTATTTCGTCGTCTTGAGACAGTACTTGGAGTACGCGATTCTGCCCTGGACTGGTTTGTGTCCTACCTGTCCGAAAGGACAATGCAAGTTTAGGTGAATGATGTTAAATCGGTACCAATTCATTTGAACTGTTCTGTACCACAAAGATCTAAGCTTGCCCCCGTCTGTATTCGGATTACACTATGCCATTAGGTGCCCTGCTTCGAATACTGTTACTGCTGTTCTACTTCTATGCTGATTACTCGCAGTTTGCTCAAAATAGTATCCCACTTCGAGATGAACAAGTAGCGCGCATCGCGAACACAGTATACAGATTATTGCCGAATGGATGCGAAACAACAAACTGAAATTGAACCCCCAAAAAACTGAATTTATAGCAGTTACAAGTAGCAGAAATTCGGATAAAATCGCACTTCGCTCGCTAACACTCGGCGATGGTACAATACTGCGTTCGGTAACGGTGCGAAATCTCGGCCATACTTGGATTCAAATTTGGATATGCGGGCACAAGTGGCAAGTGTTCGCAAGAACTGTTACTGCTACATTTTTTGGAATAAATAAATTCGACATGCTTTAACTGAAGTGTATAGCAAAGCCCAGGGCATGCGTTGTTAATTTTGCGGTTAGACTATGGCAACGGATTACACCATGGACTGCCTAGTTATCTCACAAATGATCTTCAAATGATCATGAAAGACTGCCCTCGGCTGATTAAAATCTAAAACGTGGCCCAGATGTCAGTGTGCTAAAACTTCTGAAGGATCTACATTGGCTTCCTGCCACTGAGCGGTCCAAGTTCAAGATACAAAGGTGCACATGGAACAGCCCCGGCATATATTTCGGATATGATATCCAAGCTACCCGTCCCTTCGCGACATCTTCGGAACTACGATGAGTTGAAATTAAATGTCCCGCGCTCCCGCAACAAGTATGATGAACGCTGTTTCAGTATTAGTGGCCCGAGGTTATGGAACGATCTCCCGTTTCAAATCAGAGCAAGAGCAAACTTTCCCTCATTTAAATGTGAACTCAAAACATTTCTGTTTAGGAACTATTATAAGTGATAGAATTTTAACTTTTTCTATTTTAGTAGGATTTTAAGCAGAATTTATTTTTGAACTATTGCTATGGAGTTATGTTACAACTGCTTAGTGTTTAGCGGTATAAAAAGGGCGCTAAATAATAATAATAATAATATTATAACAGAGTCACTAATTATGTTGTGAAAAATAAACTAAGTTTTCTTCAGTAATTTTATTTATTTCAAAACTTGACAAGAGATTAACATTTCAAAAGTGTCCGAAAACCAAAATCCAAAAATCTGAATCTAAAATCTGAAGCTAAAATCTCTATCTCCCTCTCGAGTCGGGCTCGGGGTTATATACCGGACAATGGAATGCCGTTAGTTCCACACGCTTGAACCTAATTTACATTGGAATTCCTTTGTTCTGCAGGTGTGACTTTTAAGCTGAGGTGAACAGATTTTTAATTACTTTGTTTACGATTTTAGAAGGATACACAGTGACATAAATGCGAGATAAATATTCTTAATGTTTGAAGCCTTGTTCATCCAGGGTTATTTCCAAAACTGGATGCTGTGAAAATACCATAAACTAAATTAACGAGAGAACATAAAAATAAAGGAAAATTGTTTATCTCCCTATTAACCTTTTAATGAGTTGCACGTGTGAGTGGTAAGATTTAGTAACGAGCTTGACGCTGCTGATAAACCCATAAAGGAAATTTTAATTCGCACGTTAAAATAAACCTTTTGTTAAGATAACATATTAAGCATTCTAATTATAAGAAGGGGCTTTGTTACACTCGCCGCACCTTAAAATCACAAAGACATCTTGACTATTGTGATCTAAACTTATCATCTATAAGTTCTTTAAACGTAAACAAAGGAACTTCTTACATAATTAAATCAATTAAGTATTAATAGTGATTACACAATGTTCTAGCTTATACATAATTGGAAAAATAAAGTTATACATTTCAATAGACTATAGAGCGTATGTTCTTTTCAATAGTCACATTATACTCAGCTTGCATGTAATATGTTTAAAACTAAAAGGATATGCATTTAAATAGGTTCAACGCCCTTTAACTCTTCGCGAAAGGAGGTAATAGACTAAAAGCTTTTCCCGGCTAATTAAAGCAAGGATAACTTCTTTCAGAAACCCAAACACATACTCTATAGAATTAAACTCTTTAAACTTATAGAACAGACTAACAGATGTTGTCAGCCATGCGTCCTCTAGACTAAAGATTCACCATAGTTTCAACCGAGCGTAAACAACCAATGAAATTTAACTAATACGCTTCAGTAATTTCTAGGCGCACAGTCTACCACTAAACATTATACATCATACATCTTTCCTTAAACATGACTTTAATAAAATACATTAAAATGGATTTCTACAAACACTTAATATCTAATGTCCCAAGGATATGCTCAGTAAAATATAAATAACATGTGGTATGTATGTTTAAACTGAGGTGCTTATAAATTTCACTGTATAGTCTTCGTTGGATCCCATTCTTTCTCTTTGCTCTCCGACCGTAGCGGTAGAGTCAGTTCTCCTCCTCTGTCCTCCCACTGTAGCTGTAGATCCCACCACATTTCTCAGGCTTTCTCGTGACAAATTACCCATTAATGTAATATCCGCACCGTCAGAAACTTCAGGTTCTGGCGGTTCAGTATCTCCCTGAAATGTCACCTTATAACCAGCACGTTTTTTGTTCTTTTTCCGAAATAAAATAACATGACCCAGACGAATGAATGTAAAAACAAGGCCAATAATTAGTGATATAATAATAATTAACAAGACCAATTTTAACCAAAACGGGGAACTAGACAAATTATTTGAAATAACAGAATTTTGGTACTTAAGCTTGAGGTCGTGCATCATTAATTCTAATTGTTCTAAAGGGATATCAGAAACACCTGTCAAAATTTTCTGTTTACCCTGAAGAGTCTGTCCCAATTTTTGAAACTTGGCAAATATAGTGGCAGTATGATTCCATAAATCAGGGCTCATTTTATTTAGTTTTATCTCACTTTCAACTTGTAACTTAGCTTCAATATTGATATTTCCACTTTCATAAATGGGAAGATAAAAGAATGGAGATTCAATTCCACAACCGTCTTCTAATTCAATAATATTTAGACCTTTATCTAGCGTTTTTGTTTTATTTTCCTTACCTAAACCAATGCAAAATTTTTGTATTTGAAACGAACTCGGGGTGGATACAACCCATTTGCCGTAAGACAAATATTTGACCGCGGGGTAAGCATTAACTGATGAGATTCGATTAGAGCAATGTTTTCTTATTTTCTCCGGGTTTCTTGAATATAAAGAAAGAACACAAGACGGGAATTTGTCCATATTATACAGGGGTAATTTTAATTTGCAAACAGGACTCTGTTGGCAAATATCTTTTTCTCCTTTGTTTAAAAAGGAGTACCGACGGCGGGTATTTGAAATTACCAAATAATCTGATTCAATTTCGTATTCGGACGATAATTCAGCTGAAACATCATGAAATGGTAATGAAACTACCTTAAATACCTCATATTTTGCATTTTCCGGCAGTATTGGTATTGCTAATAGCACATGAAATTTAGATCTGTCGGGAACAAGCATAGGATGAAGAAATTTATAGTACGATAACATTTCAATATCACGCATATCAAAAGGTAAAGACATAAACTCAGGCAGTTTATGTTTAATTTGTCGAAAAATAGGAACAAGTTGAGAGGGTGGAAATAATGTAATAGGTAATTTTCCTTGAATGCAAGATTCGAGTTGATTTATAAGTAAATATAAAGATTGTTCAGTGCGTTTAATAGTGTGAGAAACAACATGGAAAATGTCAGGGATGCGATTGATCAGTTGTGCATATTGTATTTCGGGAAGAATATTTTTAGAAATTTCGTCCATAACACTTTGCATTTCTTCATGTAATAAGGAAGTAGTTTCTTGCAGATATTGAATAGAGTCCCGATTTATTTGAACATCATTATGAGTCGTATTGAGGATACTTATGCTATTCTCAACTATATGAACTAATTCATTTTGAGAATCTTTAATCATGAAAAGGGCTCGCTTCAATGCATTAAAATTTTTCTCGGATACTGTCCCAAATAAACTCTGTAAAAGTTCACCAACGAACGGAATAATGGCTCGTTTAGACCTTGTTTTATATGTTTTGAGGGCTAAAGTCCTTAAGTCATTAAATCTAGCCAAAATTAATTCAAAGTTCGCGTCAAATTGTAAAACTTCTCGCTGCAGGAGATGGTTTACATCACTATGTATATCGTTCGTCTGGTTGTTTTGTGACATTTCAAAGCCATGTTGCTTCATATTTTCAAAAGCAACATTAAATGTTAAAATTTCTTTGCGGATTACATTAATCTGATTCTCATAGGGTGTTAAATCCAACGTCAAAGTCACAAGCCATGAGTTGTATGAGATATAAACGGGATCGTGTTGTACAAAGAAAACACCGATTGCATTTGCAATTGTCAGTAGAACGGGGAAGAGCAAGGTGAAATAAGTGTGTGTGATCATTCTGCAATAAAAAGAAACCATATTCTTTTTAAGGCATTATATAGATACGGACTTGCGTTATCTAATATAAGAAAATTCACAACAATAAATGAATTTTTCTTTGAACGCCTGCATGACCATATTATGTCAATAAAAGTTAAGTGTCGTATGAATTTTGTTTAGTGAATTGAAGTAAATTAATGTACAAATATTTACAATTCAAATCAAATCACAATTCATTTTCTAAATAAGGGCCAGTTATTCAGATGTGAAAAATGACTTGATTTTACATCGGGCCTTAATCTAGCAAAAATATGCATTCGGCTCATTCGCTAAAGCACGAAGTACACGCAAACGTTTGGCATTAGCATCATCAAAACACTCGTCTTCAGAATCACAGTGTTTTCTTTTGTCAAAGCGTTCACATTCCATATCGGGGTCAACAAATAATTGTGGTTCAATAACATTGTGGGGCGGTCGTTCTGCGTCATGGTCATCTGAACATGATCGTTTCCTTTTTCGAGGGGGTTCTGATATTTGGGGCATTAATAACGGTGTTGGGGAGTCATGAGGGTGTGAACCGTAATGGTCATTAGTTAGGGGCCTACTGGCTAATTTGGCTTTCCGCATGGGTTGAACACGGCGAGGGGTGTCTTCAATGCACTCTTCGTCAAGGTATTCTAGCTTATCACGTGGAACATCCCATACATGTTCTGGGTTAGCAGGTTGTAAATTCGCTTGGTGTGGGGTTGATGAGGGGCTTTGAAAAGACTCTTTTGTGAGATTTATGTGAAATGTGTTCTCTCCATGCGTGGGTGAGTGATCATTGCTTCGCATTGTGTATGACTGAGGTTTTGACTCTGCTAAATTAATTTGTGATGGTATTTGTTTTGGTTTTGTGCGTTCGGGGATATTTTTTGAGATTTGGTCTTTATCATTCTGTACGAAAGCTACTTGGGGTTCCTTTTTAAGAGCAAAATCGTGTGAGAGTTTCATTGTAAATTGCAATGAAAGGTTTACTGCCTTTTACCAAAACTTTGGGGGAATACAGACCAGGCTGTTCCCAAAATACAGAGCAAAAAGGGGTTATTTTCTAACGGTAGGGGTACTTCGTCTGGATTCATTTTTGTTCTATTAAATTTACCAAAATTTCGTGCTTTTTATAAGGTGAAATTTGATGAGTAACCTGCCACTAACCTGACTTTTAAATGTCCCTCGGGCTGCTTAAATGTCCCTCTGGCTGTTTGTCTGTTGGGTTGCTGGCTGCTTGGCTATTGGGCTGCTTGTCTGTTGGTTGGTTTTCTTCTTTGTCCTCTGTGTCGGATATTGTGATAGAGTCCGAAAGAATTGCTATAATTTTGTTATTTTTTTCCGATCTTTCTGCTTGGTTTTCCAATTGACGAAAATTCGTTTTTGAAATTATTTTCCATCGATTTTGCATATATTCCTCTTTTTTATTATTACTTTTTTTTTATATTTTCTTGTTTATTCTGGTACACGGCACCAGTATAACAGAGTCACTAATTATGTTGTGAAAAATAAACTAAGTTTTCTTCAGTAATTTTATTTATTTCAAAACTGGACAAGAGATTAACATTTCAAAAGTGTCCGAAAACCAAAATCCAAAAATCTGAATCTAAAATCTGAAGCTAAAATCTCTATCTCCTTCTCGAGTCGGGCTCGGGGTTATATACCGGACAATGGAATGCCGTTAGTTCCACACGCTTGAACCTAATTTACATTGGAATTCCTTTGTTCTGCAGGTGTGACTTTTAAGCTGAGGTGAACAGATTTTTAATTACTTTGTTTACGATTTTAGAAGGATACACAGTGACATAAATGCGAGATAAATATTCTTAATGTTTGAAGCCTTGTTCATCCAGGGTTATTTCCAAAACTGGATGCTGTGAAAATACCATAAACTAAATTAACGAGAGAACATAAAAATAAAGGAAAATTGTTTATCTCCCTATTAACCTTTTAATGAGTTGCACGTGTGAGTGGTAAGATTTAGTAACGAGCTTGACGCTGCTGATAAACCCATAAAGGAAATTTTAATTCGCACGTTAAAATAAACCTTTTGTTAAGATAACATATTAAGCATTCTAATTATAAGAAGGGGCTTTGTTACAATATTAATAATAAAAACTTTTTGTGTCTGAGCTTTTAAATTACATTGTTCATATTTTTTAAAATAAAGTGAACCTATATGACACACTAAAGGCCGGGGAAGTTAGTCTAGATGTCGCACTGATGGCTGATCAAGCGAGCCTAGATGTCACACTTAGGGCCTAGAAAATAAGCCCTAATGTCACACTATCGGCCGACGAAGCGAGTCTCAATGTCACACTAACGATCTAAGAAGTGAGTCTAGATGTAACAACAACGGCCGAGGAAATGAACCTAGATATCACACGAACCACCTAGGAAATAAGCCCTGATGTTGTACTAACGGACTTATCAGGCATTTTACTGAATGTCAGGGTCACAGTCATGTCTCTCAGTAAAAGGATAACACTATCAATTAACCACGAACAAATTGCTGCCGTTACAAAAGAACTTTGATCTGATAACACTGCTCTCTTTCATTATCTTTCGATAAAATTTGCTTCATTCTACCGGCAAATCTTAAAATGGAATCAATTAAAGTTTTGCCTGTTAAAAAACAGAGGTGGTACTCTAAGAAAGGATACCACAAAAAGAAAATGTGTTTTAGAGTGTTTACAAGCCAAATAGTGCTGTATCTTTTGTCAACAGACTAAGTCATTTCGAAAAGATACTAACTGAAAAATAGAGAACAAAATAACGAACATGAAGAAATGAATTTATAACACGATGTTTTAACGGGGTACCTTTTAAAATATCACCTGTTCTTTTTAAGCTTGTGAAATGCATTGTTCAAGATATCATCCATTCAGCAACATTTATGCATATGTTTTACATGCATATATTTTAAAGATCGTTAAGAGATAAATTGTAGTAATTATACAATTTAAGTATTGCACAGAAAGCTAATTAAGTATTAAGGAGAACTGGAAGCTGACTATCAACGCAGCATGAATTCAGTTAATTTTGGTAGCCTTATGATACCACATGAAGAAAAATGCGAGTTACATGCTGCGGTTGGTGCTTGTTAGGCCGTTACATCAGTGACAACTCTTTGTGTGACACTCCTCTCTCTCTCTCGCTCTCTCCTGGTGTAGGAGGCTATGTAATGTTGTATAAAAAGGGGTTGCTTTGGAGAAACTTTGTAGACATGTGGTAAATATATAGTCTGCAGGGTGCAATTTTACGAGGTTTTATAATCCAATTAAGCTTTTGTTAAGAGTGTTTTCTCTCTGGGTAATATAAAATGTGCCAAACTGAACTGTTGTATTAAGAACATCAAATGATTAGAAATATTGATTCGAATTTTGGATAAAGCGAAATTCAGATTAACATTTCTAGGTGTTGCTTTTTTGGAACTGACTGAAAAAGAGCAATGTTGCAAACGTTAGTGTAAAAGGATTTGCAATGTAGAACTAAACAATTGTGCAGTGTCTAAGTATATGTTCAATAAATGAAAGCGATTAATTTTTGAATACTTCAAGATATTAATGATCGAATAACACCTAATAATAATAAGACACAATGGCACGTACTACTCAAAGGTTAGTGAGAAAATTTTCTTGTAATTTCTCATGTCACAACATTCACTTTGCTTTTAGTAGAGTAGAGTAGAGTCAAAATGATTTATGTAAACAAAATCTGAATGACATGAAACAAGGATATGGGTATAAGAACAGGTATAATGAAGATGTGTGTGTGACTCTGATTTAATGCAAGGGACATTAGTATTCAAACCTTGTCCAAGAGTTTTATTTGAATGCAATACAGGTAAATTATTTTCTGAGCCATACTGAATGCTATGTCTATAAAGAGATTTAATGTAGCAATGATTTATCGCCATTGTTTTGTGCAAAAGCAGCAGACTAGGCCATTATTAAGGCAGGCTTAGAGAATGCCAACACTTTGCATAAGGAGATTTAAATAATCCGTAGTCTGACAGGTGATTGATTGGGGTAAAAAATCTCATAGAAGTAGCTACAGTTTCATGACGTATCGAGAAAAATGGATAATTTCAATGGGACAAGGATGTCCGAAGACATTGACCTGAATGACACCAGCACTCTAACAGAAATACAAATAGCACCAACGGAAATAGGGACACCGCTCCAGGAAGTGCATATTCCTACCAATACACCAGAAGTGCAACTACTCTCACAGATCACAGATTATCTGCGTATATATTACGTACCGATTTTGTGCACTTGTGCTATATTTCCTAATCTATTCTGTGTAGTTATCCATTTCCGCAAACAACTTCTGCGATTGGTAACATCACAATTTATTATTACTCTTCTTATTGCGGAATCTTTGCAATTAACACTGTTGTTGCACACGTGGATCAATGACTATAAGCGTTATACGGACACGTTTCGAATCGGTGGCTCTTGTCATTTTATTATGATGTGCCAACGCATACTCTCAGTACTGATACCTTTCCTGATACTTGCATGGCTCGTGGATAGAACATTTACAGCACTCACCCCAAGGAGGCGTTTATTTACAGTCATCACCGCACGCGTCACGATAGCTGTGGTCATTTCAATTGCACTTATTGTCTACATAAACACGAGTATTGTTACATTCGGAGAAATCAAAATAGATGGCAAGCATTATTGTATATTAACCAATCAGAACGGGAAAGTGACCCAGTTGCTTGAGAGACTTGATATAATAATCAGTAGTCTAGTCATTCATTCACTAATGTTTGTCTTTGCATTTTTGTTTACATGGTCAATCCGCCGAAAGAATGGTCAGTGCTCTTCAACTTCCGCTGCTAATGAGCACCATTGTGGTGTGAGTACCAGACAAATGGCAGATATCAATCAGGAGAATAGATTATTTGTGGTCTTCTTTATTGCTTATTTGATCTCTGCTTTTCCTTTCCATCTAAGCAAAGCCTATTTTCTCATATATCACCTCGTTTGTGCAACAAATGCAAACCTAAAAGAGTTGCTTATAGTCACGATATTTTCCTATTGGCAAAAAACTCGAATCTTATTTAATGTTGTTATATTTCTCATAGCAGATACTACTTTTAGAGCTGAAGCAGTTATAGCTGTCAGGCGCTGTTTTGTCGCTATTTGTGGCTGTAAGGAATGCAAACAAGGGCATGTAAAGCGGTTAACTGGCATTCAAAACTCTATAGAAGAGGCTCATGAATCACAGCTTTGAGTCATGCATGCGTTCAACGTTATATCATTGTCAGGTTACAAAGATGCGTCATGTGTAGTATATGTATGCGTCATTTGTAATGCGTGACTTATACATGCAGTTTTGGCAATGCACGAACCATGCGTGCTTCATGTGAACGTATACAGAATATCACGGTAATGTGTTTACAATGACAAAGTGTTCTTTTTCTGCTAAATAACATTGTTGTCGTAATCATGACAACCTCATGAGCAGAATGCATGATACGATTTTAATGAAGACAAAAGCCAATCATAGTAACGGGTGGTGACTTTGGGTGTCTTAAAAACGTTATGTATTTAGAGTATTGCTTCAGGCACTGCTCTTTCCGAATAGCTTCCAGATCTGTACTTTGAAATGGTAAGAATACAGCTTAATCAATGCATAAAGAACAGGGGTCTAATTTAAGCGTTGGGAGAGGCTGTTTACACAGTTGATCAAGGCGTTGTTTTGATACTTTTCACGGCAATAAAAAAAAACGTTTTAAGAATAAAATTTTTAAAATTAACTTAGGCGTTTTAAGAAATAAATTCTTAAAATTAGCAAATACTCTTGAACCTTTGACGATGGCAAACCTATCATAACATGGTTTTTCGTGATATCGTTCGCATTTGTTTTGCAACAAAACAAATTGAATTAAATATATAATATTGTGTTTTGATTTCACACAGGATTCGCCAACCAGTAATGATATGCAATACTTATACCATTATATAATTATGTTCAATTGCAAGCAGTCATTACTATTTATTAATATCTGTCGTTGTCAGATTTCTCACGTTTTCTTGTGTTTTGCTAGATAATAATTTTTAGTGGGAAACATTTATTTATTTAAGTAAATACCAAGGAATTATCAAATGCTGAATTAAGTAAAACAAACATAATTTTGGTACATCCAATTGAAAATGTCGTTTACTAAATATGTCTGTAATGAAGTTATTGTTTTGTAAATAATTTTCATGAAAATAACTTCTTTTAATTTTGCAGATATTTTAATGACTGCACATACTGCATTATTAATAAGTGATAAATAGTGATATTCAAAAAGAACAGTTTACATCGCTTTTCCCATTATCTGTCCTACTGTGCTTTATATATGTGATCCAGAAGCTTCATGAGAATAATTTCTCAACGTGCAATGAAAGAACATAACTTGCTGTATATACCACAAAGACCTCGTTAAATACTCAGTTTAAAAATGTTTCAATAATACTACTTATTACCAGTTTTGGTCTTTCATTTACAAACATTGGCTTGACCGATGGTCAGACAAAAACAGTACCCTATATGAACATGGCAGTTTCCGCAGATTACCATGAAAATACCATGAAAAGTTTTAAAAAGTGCTCAAATCTCTGCAACGTCTGTGTACAATGTTGAGCAGAGCACACGGTTGACATTTAAACATCTTTATTCGCTCCTTTTTTGCTATATCCAACCCAAGTAGTGGCACTCTATCTTTTGTTTTGCTAACGACACATTTCGTAGAAACAAGAGGGACGTTGTGCAGACCTGCAACAGCCACTAGTAGACAAGAATATGCAACGCCAATTATGGCTGGCATTTTTTCGTCTCACTGGTTTAAACTCTGATGATACGATGATATGGTTTGTTGCTTTAATGCTCACATATTCAGTTTTCGCAGAATTATCACAGATACCCAGACAGGAAACGTTTATTTATTGCAGTATGAGTGTTAATAAATTCCGCATTTCTTACAAATGTTCTTTATATGCCAAGGAATGCAAATAAACATATTCTCAAGCCTATATTTTGAGTGACTAATGATGTTTACTATATGCATTGGTATTTAAGTTTCTGCGCACAGACAGAGGCAAACAAAACTTTAAAAGGCTAGCCTATTTAGAATTGTTTTAAATAAAATTTCAAACTTAAAAAGTCTAAACGGTTGGCTTTCAAATGCTAGATTATGATTTTTTAATATACGGTTTTCAGTAACAGTATCGCAAAGAACAAATAATTGATAATCTACATATCGGAAATTGGAAATACAGAGCTGTGCGTGGCTGTCTTGTTTCCTTTACTGTACGCTGGTGACACTACCGGAAAATTAAGTCAACACGTTTCATTGTTGATTTATGCTTTCCCTATTCTCAGTTAATATCCGCTTCATGTTTATCATGCTGCAATACTACCTCTGTGGTAAACTGATGCTGGTAATGGCGTATGTTCTATGTTTATGTTGTTTCCATCTCTCTCTCTCTCTTCCTCACTCTTCCTCTCTCTTTCTCAACATCACTCTCTATCGGTCGAGCGCTCTGTCTCTGCGAATCTCTCTAGCTATTTATTTCTCTATATCCTTCTCTATCTATCTATCTATCTATCTATCTATCTATCTATCTATCTATCTATCTATCTATCTATCTATCCATCCATCCATCTCTCTATCTATCTATCTATCTATCTATCTATCTATCTATCTTTATTTATCTGCATATCCACCTATCTGTCTGTCTGTATATCTATCTGCTTGTCCATCTATCTATCTACTATATGTTTGTCTATTTTCCTTTTTATCGCTGTATCCAGCTTCCTATCTCAGTCTGTCACTAAAGCTTCCTGCCCATAAAATAACTTTAGATAACATTTTTAGATGTATATAATTGGACTGAAACTGGTTTCTTCTCAATAGCAGCATTCTCATAAAATCCACTCGGTAAAATGAAAGCTGCAGACCATGAACTAAGAGTCTATTACTTACACCCAAATTTTATAGAATTAGACATGTTTTTCACTAAAAAGTGCTCATTGGGAGTAAAAAAATAAATTGCTAAAAACACGAGACTATAATCGAAACCATCATGATTTGCAATTGCATTGAAGATTAATATAAACACCAACTATTCATCGAACAAAAAGATATAATTACTGAATATCAAATATCTTATTGTTTTCTATAGCGCATCTTTGTTTACATAACAAAATTATAAATTATTAAAAAGACATTATAAATTATAAAAAAAAGTTGTTTAACTAATGTCAAGCAGTTTAGTCTTTAAACTGATTTCTTTAAGTATTAAATTGTTGTTTCTATGCAACATATGTTGGATAAATTATTGCAAAGAAAACAGTGTAGAATCCTATCGTGTAATTCCACAGACTTTGACGTTCTATTAAATATTTTCAAACTTTAAACATGCAACAAATATAACACATAATATACTGACTAAAATTTGCAAAAGGGTTACCAAACGATTTATTTGATTGAGGTGTGAGTGTCCTAGATATCATGTACCATTTTTCATAAGTGTCACAGAAATTAAGTTTCATAGATTTCATAAAAGTCACAGATGTCACAATCACCATAGATGTGGTCCTTCAAGCAGAGTGAGCTGAAAGCTTTAAGTGACTGTCTAAGAAACGCAGAAACCTAACTATGGCCCGACAAGGCCACACAGGTCACATTATTTCTCAATGATTTAATACATCTCTTCAAATATCATAAGATTTTTTCGGTTTGTTTATATATTTCAAAACTCAGTTATAAATTAAAATTTTATCTGTTCAAACCGACAGCACTGTTAACAGATATCTGGTGTCTTTTCACAGTCTATATACATTCCCTTTACAGATTGTGGGCTTAAAACTGGAAAATATTATGATTTCAAATCGCTTCCAAGTAATATAATTGACTGACTAGGTGCAGCACATTAAATAAAGTACTTTGCGTGTTTTACTTGAAGCAATATTTTCACAAGCCATCGGAAGTTTCCAGACATGGGGGAATACAGTTCCAAATCGTAGCAAATGTGCCTCAAAGACTTAACATTGATATAACGTTATCACTCAGAAATAATCCCGAGAAATTGGATCAGATAACCTTTTTGGTCGAAATGAGAGAAACTAACATTCATCATAAAATGCTCTTACCGAAAGAGCTTAGGCAAAGAAAACGTGCAATTATTAATTGACAAATGGATGTGTTTGGCAGATATTCTTCTCATGTAAATTGACAAATGTTTCTAGAGCATGATTTCGTTACAGATGCCTGCATATGGGCGAAAATGTTGCATAAAATGCAACACACCCACCTTCCTTTAAAGGTAGAAAAATTATAAATACTCTCATAAACAGAGGACAGAAACAAAAAATGCACAGACTTAGAAAGGTTGAGGGAATAAGAATCAGGAAAATAAGCAAAATGTGTATGTGAATTCGTTTTGTGCATTGTAAAGTAAACTACACGCATTTCACGCATATCACAGTAACAGCAAATTTTCAGTTCATTATACATCATATAGCAGCAGAAAAGGAACTGCTAGATTATACACCATACAGCAGCAAAGGAGGAGCTGCTAGCATATACATAATACAGCAGCAGAGCAGGAACTGCTAGCATATACATCATAAAGCAGCAGAGCAGAACCTGCTAGCATATACATCATGCAGCAGCAGAGGAGGAACTGCTAGCCTATATATCATACAGCAGCAGAGCAGTAGCTGCTAGCATATACATCATACAGCAGCAGAGCAGTAGCTGCTAGCATATACATCATGCAGCAGCAGAACAGTAGCTGCTAGCATATACATCATGCAGCAGCAGAACAGTAGCTGCTAGCATATACATCATGCAGCAGCAGAGCAGAAGCTGCTAGCATATACATCATACAGAAGCAGAAGAGGAACTGCTAGCATATACATCATACAGCAGCAGAAGAGGAACTGCTAGCATATGCATCATACAGTAGCAGTAGCGGAACTGCTGGCATATACATCATACAGCAGCAGAAGAGGAGCTGCTAGCATATACACCATACAGAAGCAGAAGGGGAACTGCTAGCATATACATCATACAGCAGCAGAAGAGGAACTGCTGGCATATACATCATACAGCAGCAGAAGAGGAGCTGCTAGCATATACACCATACAGAAGCAGAAGAGGAACTGCTAGCATATACATCATACAGCAGCAGAAGAGGAACTGTTAGCATATACATCGCACAGCAGCAGAGGAGGAACTGCCAGCATATACATAATACAGCAGCAGAGGAGGTGCTGCTAGCATATAATTCTTACTTTGGCCTGCAGTTTCTAAGACACTGGTTGTTCATGCTTTCCCTTTTTATTGCCAAGATTTGAACTGTGTCTTTAAATGATTTTTTACCTGGTTTTCCTTAAAACAAAGCAATCGGACATAACCAGCTCTAAATTAATTTTCAAATGTATCAGTATTTAATTATTATTTCACTTCAGTCGACGGATAGAGCCAAACTCCAAAACCAAATGTAAAATGCAAATAAAGTCCGATTTATGGTTCTGTTACCAGAAGTGAGGTCATATCTACAATGAAGATTTCTGAGCTAAAATAATGAAAGTTAATTAGGGGAAAATATGCTTTATCTTGTTGCAACGTTGTGCCGATCGCTACAAGTTGTTGTTACACGCTAGCTTCTGCCAAAGAACTCTAAACCTTTCAATCAAGCAAACAACATACCAAAACCTACATTTGAATTACTTTATACTTAGCTTAAAATGCATTTCAAAAAATTGTAGTGGCATTTGGTGAAGCATATTTGGATCTCTCTATAAACAACCAAATGAACCCGACTGTGGTAAGCAGTAGCATTAAAGTGCAACTGTGAAAGCACCGCCGAGAAAGTACCACCATCAAAGCAGCACCACGAAAGCATGACTTTGAAAGCACCACACTCAAAACAGCACAATGAAAGCATGACTTTGAAAGCACCACAGTCAAAGTTGCACCATGAAAGCATGACTTTGAAAGCACCACAATCAAAGCAGCACCATGACAGCATGACCTTGAAAGCACCACAGTCATAGCAGCACCATGAAAGTATCACTTTAAGAGCACCACCGTCTGAGCAGTACCATGAAAGCATGACTTGTAAAGCACCACCGTCAATAGTAGAACCTTGAAAGCATCACTGGGAAAGCAACACCGTCAAATCAACAACGTCAAAGCACCGTTACGACAGCATAACTATAAAAGCACCACCACCAAAGAGCACCAAGGAAGAACCATTCTTGAAGCACCACCCTGATAACACCTTCAACGCACTGTGAAAGCGCTACTCTAGAAGCACCATGAAAGCACCTCAGTGAAAGCGCCATTGTGAACAAAACACCATGAAGGCACCACCGTGAAACCACCACTGTGACAGAACCACCGTAGAAGCACCACACAGAAAGTGCTACAGTGACACCGTGTACGCATTTCTGAGAATAGACCACGATTAAAACGCCGTCGATTAAACACAAAACTTATCACCGTGAAAGCAATCATCATCGTTAAAACTCCTGAAGGCAGCGTTGTGAAAGCACCGCCGTGAAAGCAGCACCATGAAATAACGACCGAAGAAGAACCACAGTGAACGCGACATCGAGTAAGCACCGCCGTCATACAGCCTTGTCAAAGCACTATAGGGTAATAAATACCCTAAAAGCAGGACCATGAAAACACCACTGTGAAAGCAGCACCAAACAGTAGCACCATGCTTTTAGGAAGCACCGTGAGAGCAGCACGGAGCTTTTAAGCAGCACCGTGAGAGCAGCACCGAGCTTTTAGAAGGCATCGTGAGAGCAGCACGGAGCTTTTTAGCTGCACCGTGAGAGCAGCACCGAGCTTTTAGAAGGCATCGTGAGAGCAGCACGGAGCTTTTAGGAAGCATCGTGAGAGCAGCATTGAGCTTTTAGGGAGCATTGTGAGAGCGGCACGGAGCTTTTAAGCCGCATCAAGCATTCTCGCCTATCACCATCACTTCACATAGCTCAGCAACTCAACTCCAGAATTTCCCGTACTCTTTCAACATGTGTAATTCTGAGTTAAATAGAGAGAAGGCAATCTTTAACAGCAATTGCAATAATTTGATTTGCATGACATCTAACTTTATAAAGTTAGTTAAAATAAAGTAATGTTCAAATTACACTTACTTAAACTCTATGTATGTATCAATATGATATGACATGTCTATGCTCCAGCGGATCTGTAAAATCAGGAGCGCTGGAAATTTAAGCGACTTTGTAAAGTCGCTGGTTTACCTAGCGACTTTGTGAAACCAGTGAAAATTTCCGCAGCTTTGTAAAGTAGTCAGATTCATGCCCTAAAAATTTGACAGATCCACTGAAATGTGCATGCATGAATTGCAGGAAAGAAAGTAAGAAATGCAGTGCCAAACAGTATAATTCATATTACACCTGGGATACAGTATGATATTTGCACACCACTATCTTGTTGTTTTTTGAGGTTTATTGTTCATATTGCATGTATATATAGGTGTTAAGTATCCATTTCCGGCTCAGTCAATTTAATTCTGTAACTTACTTATATCTGTTATTTTTGTTTAACTCTAATTGGCCGAGGAATAACGCTTTGAAACAACCTTTTCCAGATTGAATCATTTGTAGAAAACCTGTTCGAATACAAATAGAGACTTAATGTATTCAACATTATGTCGGATATAATATGAATTATACTCGACTTTTTGTCAATACGTTTCTTACTGTTTTCTTTCCTGAGATTCATGCATGCACACTTCAGCGGATCTCCCAAATTTTCTTAAACTGAAATCATTGTCAGCGGTTTCACAAAATTGCTAAGTGGTTCAATGTTTACAAAGTCGCTAAAATGTCCAGCTGCATATTTGACAGATCTGCTGTAACATATACAGCTATCAACACCCCACCCCAAGCATGTGTTCAGCTACAATGTTTAAACAAATTTAGAAGGAAGACAAAGCA